>ML788626.1:130597-147660 GCA_009831015.1 Picea engelmannii
AGCTAAGATGAAGTGGAAGCTGCACCAGATGGACGTGAAGACAACTTTCCTAAACGGTGTCATCGAAGAGGAAGTGTATATAGAGCAACCTCAAGGATTTGAGGTTGAAGACAAGAAGTCTCATGTCTGCAGATTGAAGAAAGAGAAAGCCTTATACGGATTGGTATGGCCGTATAGACAGTTTCTTGACGAGCTTAGGCTTTACCAAGAGTAAAGCAGACTCTAACCCCTCTACTTCAAGATCATGAACGATGAGCCAATAATCTTACTGCTATATGTGGATGACTTATTCTTAATTGGAGAAGAAAAGCTCATCACTAAATGTAAAAAGAGACTTGCCTCGGAATTTGAAATGAAAGACCTCGGCCTAATGCATTATTTCTTAGGTCTTAAGGTATGGCAGAGTCCTGAGAGGATCTTCCTTAACCAAGGGAAGTATATGGTCGAAATCTTGAAGAGATTCAACATGTTGGAATGCAAGCCCATGAATACACCCATGGAAGCGAAGCTGAAGCTGCTGGTCGATACTTCGTCAGAGTTGATTGATGCCACACTGTACAGGGAGATTATTGGATCGCTGATGTACCTGACGAACACCAGACCAGATATTTGTTTTGCTGTGAACACCTTGAGTCAGTTTCTGGTAGAACCCAGACGTGTTCACTTAGTGGCTGCAAAACATGTGATGAGGTACCTTCAAGGTACAATAGATTGTGGTCTCAGCTATGATGGAGATCATGATTTCACATTGAGTCGATATATTGATGCAGATTGGGCAGGAAGTGTTTCTGACAGGAAAAACACTTCAGGATGCTGTTTCAGTTTGGGATCAGCTATGATCTTGTGGCAGAGTAGGAAGCAATCTAGTATTGCTCTCAGCACAGCGGAAGCAGAATACATTGCTGCATGTTCTGCCAGCTGCGAAGCTATATGTCTTCGAAAGTTGTTGACTGGCCTATTTGACTTAGAGATGAGAGCAACCTTGATTCTATGTGACAACCAAAATTGCATAAAGATGACAGAGAATCCTGTATTCCATGACAGGTTGAAGCACATAGAGATCCGTTATCATTACATCCGTGACATGGTACAGAGAGGAGCCTTAAAGCTCCAGTACATTAGTACTGATGAACAGGTTGCTGACGTGTTGACCAAGCCAGTGTCTCGTATAAAGTTTGAGTACTTTCGAGATAAGCTTGGTATAGTCCGAAAGGACCCTCCTCGAAAGGAGTAGATGTTGTGATGAGACATCTCTTGCTTCTGACCTGATGGTTGTGACGTAAAGCAAGATGATGTGAATGACTAGTACTGTGCTTCTAGTTGGATAGCTATGACGTAAAGCCAGTCTAGTATCCTGCTTCCGACCTGATGGTTGTGACGTAAAGCATGACGAGTATCTTGCTTCCAGCTTGAGTGCTGTGACGTAAAGCAAGACGATGATATGAGACTAGTACTGTGCTTCTAGCTTGATAGTTGTGGCGTAAAGCCAGTCTAGTAACTTGCTTCCAGCCTGAGTGCTGTGACGTAAAGCAAGACATTGAGATGAGACGAGTACTGAGCTTCCAGCTTGACAACTGTGACGTAAAGCCAGTCTTGTATTATGATGAGCCAACCTTGTGCTGTGATGATGATGATGTACCAGTTTTTATACTAATACATATTGATGCAGATGATGATGGCATTCCTTTGAGAATGACGATGTTGCCGATGAAGAAAACTTTCGATGATTTATAGATACGCCAGTCAGTGTTCCAAGATGATATTGATGAAGCTGTCCTTTCACCCACTTGATGCTGTTGATGATGTTGTCCTCTCTCTCTCTCGCATGATGCTGCTGAAGAATACCCTTCTTGTTAAGGGGGAGTGTTGAAATAATGTAACTGCAAAGTGTATTCTTATTATTATTTGATATATTATTCATTGGATCAATCCCCATTGTGGATTGATCATGTCGACTACTGTAAAAGGACCAAATCCCCTTTTGCGGATTGGTCATATTGTAATTGTAAAAGGCAAAAGAAGAAGTCGGCCCCATAATATATCAAAGAGGCCCCGAAACATAATAAAGGTGGTTATAACCACTGAGTTGGAGAAGTCGGCCCTGCTAGTGAAGAGACACTTTACACGTGCCAGTCTTGTATAAATAAGGAGGCTAGCACCTCACTTAGACACACAACTCACTTGCTCATTTTGTGAGACAAGTTTCGGATCTGCAGTTAGAGAAGGAGAGAGAGTGGCGCATATCTGGGAGAGGATCTTCTGCATTAGTTTAAGAGATCTCTTGGTATTGTATTGGCTATCTATAATAAGGAAGTTTTGCTGGGTTTTCTTCCCCTAGAGGGTTTCCCAGGATAAATGCTGTGTCTCTTGTGATTGTGTATTTTTCAGTGATCTTGTATTATGCTTTTGTTATTTAATGAAATGCAAAGAACTATAATAATGGCTTGAACATTAACAATGCTGAAGGAGGTCGTACACTTCTATATCAAAATTAGCCCCAACGTTTCAGTGGTAGGTGCTGAAGCAAGCACAAAAAGGGAGGGCCGTACTTATTTTCAGAAACCCTAGAGGGTCGTACTTTTTTGCAATTGGGAGGTGACGACTTGCTAGAAAACTTGTGCAATGGTTCTTCAAGAACTCTGCTCTGAAACCATGTTGAATTTTCTCCATGCTTAGCTCATGCACATGTAGTTTATTTCATTTAGCATGTAATTGAACCATAAACAATGCAGCAATACCATACACAAGTGCTGCAATAACCAAGATCACAAGAAGAATAACCATGCTCAAGAACACAAGAAGTATTATGGGAAAACCTTTCTCAAACAAGGGAAAAACCCAACAATCCTTTGCTATATTCTCAAGAGAAGATCCCCCAATACCATAGACCTAGCACACAAGAGGGTGGAGTACGCTACCAATATAAGGTGAACACCAAGAAGAGAGCCATAGCCGCGAGGGAAGGCTTGGCAAGTGATGAAGAGAAGGTAGAGGATCTCTGGGCTGTGAAGTAGATTGAGGAAATCCTGCGTGCAACATATGAGAGGAAGACGAGAGGTCCAAGAGCGGGAATAGAAGGCAACACTCCTATCCATATTAGTGTCAGTGTGGAACCCATAAATCCATGTGCGACCAATACACCAAGAAGAACACCACAATTTAGACAACCGAACTTCGGGAGAAGGAAGACAACAAGAAGTACATCTACACAAGGAACAACAACTGGGGGAGCCAGTTCAGGAAGCATTAGTCAAGTATCTACATCGCGTGGAGGTAGTAGATCAACATTTAGGATGGCAGGACATGATCCCACCATGATGTTACGAGAATTCAAAGGAGAGACATCGGAGGACATGGAGAAGCACCTGTTCATTAGTGAAAAGATCTTGGAAGTGAAACATATCACAGATGAGGACACTAAACTTGCACAATTAGCTATCACGCTAAGAGATCGCGCACTGGATTGGTACATGAGTTTAGCTGCAAACAGTCCGCCAGGGACAACCAGAATGATTGCAGATATCAAGAAGCTGCTGATAAATGAGTTCCAGAAGCCTAGTTCAGAGGATCAATACATGAACGAGATGATAGAGATTAGACAGAAACCAGGAGAATCTGTATGGGAGATTGACCAGAGATTCAAACGATTGAAAGGAAAGCTAAAATATGTCATGACAGTTATGAAACATAAACATCTGTTCGTCAATTCACTGCTACCACACTTGAAATATCCGTTGCGACAACAGAAGTTTCAGACACAAGTAGAGGTTCTACAGGAAGCCCTGCAACTGGAAGAGAACCAATATCAAAAGACAGATCCGACCATAGAGGAGGTGAAGGAGGATCTGAAGAACTTAACATTCCAGCTAACCAGAACAAAGGTAAGGACAAAATAGAGGCCGTTTGGTGTACCACATGTAGGACATAAGGACACCATAAGATCGAATGTCCAACATTCACGAAGTACATGGCAACATGAATGCCAAACCCATTGCCAACAAGAGGACTATGGTGTGAGATCTGTAAGAAACAGGGACATGATCCATATCACTGCCCAATGATGCAGAAGTACCAGACAATACCTAAGAGCTCATATTGCAAATTTTGCAAGTCGGTAGGCCATGATGACAAAGATTGCAGAACCATGGACCTCATGAGGGAAAGAACATCAGATGCGTACAGGGTGCAGGCAGAAATGATGACCAGGCAAGCCGCACCACAGTTTAACTAAGTACCGGCCTGTATAACATTGCACAACAACAGTATAACACTGCGCAACAACAATATAACTCTGCGCAGGCGCAATACAATACTGCCCAACCACACTATAATCCCATGCAGTATAACCAGATGCCTCAGTATAATGCGCCACGAGGGGATCGAGCGGACTACAAAGGTGGAGGAAGAGCAGGATGAGGCTTTGGAAGAGGCATGACCAGTAATATGCCACAATTGTCAACAACCAGGACACTATGCAAGAGAATGTCCACTTCCAATTGCGACTTGTATGTATTGTCGTGCTTTAGATCATGACACAGAAGAATGTCTGACACTATTAGGGAAGATCTAGGAGAAGAGAAATCAAAACAATCAGAATGTTCAGTGGATTTCGACAGAAGCTAGGGATGAAGGAAGAAACATCAACATAGTTACGCGGGGAGGAGCTAAAACATGAAATGACGCAGTAAGACAAGAGCCAGCACAACACCAATGGGTGAAGAAGAATGTCGAACCAAAGAAGCAGTTTGATGCGCAGAACAAAAAGGAGATATTCAAGCAGGCTAGACAAGAATTCATGAAGCCAGACATTGCATCGGCATCGACTACGCAGTATAATAAGGAAGTACTAACGTACGAGATGCCTCCATCGCTGGATCACACCAATGATGCACAACCTTTGGGACAAGTACGATTAAGGGTTTTTTGCAATCCTGTGTTAAATTACTAAATGATCCATCCTCTGTTAAAGTATTACAAAATATGCTAGAAAGATGTAGTATAGAGGCAGAAGGAAATCTAGAACATAAAACATTTAATCATCTACATACAAGAAGGAGAACAAATAGAGAATTCAGACTGAACGCCAACATTGGAGATTTCAACAAGGGAGATATTATTCTGGATTTAGGATCCGAAGTAAATGTGCTACCCAAGAAGACATGGCAATGTATGGGAGAACCCACATTAGGATATTCACTTGTTCAATTGAAACTAGCAAATCAACACAGAGTTCTACCAATTGGAAGACTAAAAGGAGTGATAGTAGATCTGGATGGAGTGCGCACTAAAGCCGACTTCGAAGTAATAGAGATAGTGGATAGAACAACACCTTATCTGACATTGCTTGGATTGGATTGGGCGTTTGACAATCAGGCCATAATCAACTTAAAGACGAGGAAGATGACATTTGAGTCAGGAGAATATAGAGTCATTGCGCCATTGGACCCATCTGAAGGAGAAAGGTTTGTCGAACCTACTTGCTTGGACTTGGAGGAAATTAACCAGTTGTACAGAACAACCGCGCGAGAAGAAGATTATGTGAACCTGACTGCAGATGGGATTCTCAGTTGGAGAAGCATCACCTCGTGCGTCAGACTGAGATACATGCTTAGAAAACTGGCAACAGTGGTTACACGAAGTCTCCACAAGAAGATGCACAAGAATAGACCGCGCAGTAAGATGGGTAGGTACGGAGATAAGGGAACCTCCCAGCTTCCACGGGGTGAATCACTTAGAAGCATTCTTAACACGATACGAAGATGAAGTGTTAGAAAATCAGAGGCTCTTAGCTCTGGATATAACACTCAAGGCAACACCTGCAAGATGGTGGGGTGTGCACAAAGAAACAGTTAAGGACTGGTACCAATGTAAGCGGTTACTGCGCATTAGGTTTGGCGCAGAACAGGGAAGCAACCAACTGCAGAAATATGACGAACAGGGGACACCAACAGAACACTTGGAGAAGTGCAGAACGTTATGGAGAATGACACCACCAGAGGAATGGCCTCATCATTTTGTTCACACATTAGAAGGGATCCCAACAAACTAGTATATAGACTAGGAATTGCGCAGAGGAACTACAAACTGGACATTATTACAACAAAACTTTACAGTCACTTTCTCATTTGAGCATGAGAACCCCAACATAGACTCAGCACTCAAACAAATCAGAGGGGTGATATTCATTAAAGAACCGGAAGTCAAACTCATGACAGAAGAACAACAACAAAACAGACAGACAGTAAAAGAACCACTATCATGCTACCACATGCAGGAAGAAGCACCAGATGAAGATGACCCTCTAAATATTCAGATTGACGAAGATGAAGGCGAAAGAGAAGTGGAAGGTCCACCTCTAGAATCAAAAGTATTTGCTGTACCGATTAAGGTGAAGAAAGTCAACATTGAGACACTTGAGAATCCCAAAATGGCCAGCATTGGAGACTATTGGGATGGGCAAACAATGGAAAGCATAACAGAGTTACTGCGCGAGTACAACGACCCTTTCCCAACAACATTCACAGAAATGAAAGGCATAGCAGGAGAGCTAGGTGAAATGAAGATACCGCTTGGAGCTGATGCAAGACCGATCAAACATCGACCATACAGACTAAACCCTATATATAAGCAAAAAGTCAAAGCCGAAATCGATAGGATGTTGGAGGCTGGAATCATAGAACCTGTAGAGGAATCTGAATGGGTAAGCTTGATGGTAGTTCAAGAGAAGAAACAGGGGGGGATACAGATATGTGTAGATCCGAGGAAGCTAAATGATGCATGCCTACATGACCTGTTCCCTACTCCTTTCACAGATGATGTGTTGGAGAACGTAGGAGGACATGAATCTTATTCATTCACCGACAAATTCTCAGGATACCATCAAATCAAGATAGCTCCGAAAGACAGATACAATACCACTTTTGCCACAAAATGGGGATCCTACCAGTACTCATGCCGTTTGGACTGAAGAATGCACCAACAATATTTTTTCGAGTAGTCATAGCTGCATTCAAAGAATTCATCCACCAGTTTCTAGAGGTATATATGGATGATTGGACAGTCTATAGTATGTTGAAAGACCATGTAGGGGTGTTGAGGCTGATCTTAGCAAGATGCAGGTAGTGTCAGATATCATTAAACATCAAGAAGTGCATCTTCGGAACACCCTTTGGGATACTATTGGGCCATATAGTATGCAAACAAGGCTTGCTAGTAGATCTTGCCAAGATTGCAGTAACTGTTAATCTACCACCACCAAAATCAGTCCGTCAGTTAAGAACAACATTGGGACACACAGTATACTACATGAAATCTATAAAAGGGTATGCACAGATCACTATGCCAATGGAGAAATTGTTAAGAAAAGACAACAAGTTTCAGTGGAATGAGGACTGTCAATGCGGATTGGACACCCTAAAAGAGAAGATGGTAACCACACCAATACTAGTATTCCCAGATTGGGAAAAGACATTCCATGTACATGTAGATGCATCAACTATAACACTTGGAGCTATTTTGGTGTAGCCAGGATCAGGAGAATTGGACCATCCGATAGCATTCGCTAGCAGGAAACTGTCAGAATCCGAGCAGAATTACAATACCACAGAGAGAGAAGGCTTAGTTATGGTCTATGCGCTTCAAAAGTTAAGACATTATTTATTGGGAAAACATTTCAAGATGTTCACATACCATTCAACTCTCAAATACCTCGTCAACAAGCCACTGTTGGGGGGGAGAATTTGTAGATGGTTATTGCTGTTCCAGGAATTTGACTTTGAAGTGATAGTCAAACCAGGGAAATTGAATGCAGGACCTGATCACCTGTCGAGGATCCCTAATGGAGAGGAACCTACGAATCTAGATGACAACTTTCCTGACACACAGTTATTTTCAGTCCAAGTAGCCGATGAATACTTCGCAAACATCATTCAATACTTGAGTACAGGGACTGCGCCACAAGAATTCAACACTGCGCAGAAGAAAAATCTGGTAGTAAGGGCTGCAGACTATCAATTGATTGCAGGACACTTATACAAACTGGGTGCAGATAACATCTTGAGAATAAGTGTGTTAGAACATGAAAGACCTAGGATTTTCGCAGAAGCCCATGAGGGAATAGCAGGAGGACATTATGCAGGCAAAGCTACTGCACAGAAGGTGTTACGCACAGGACTATGGTGGCCGACTGTTCACAGAGACTCAAAGGACTACTGCCATAAATGTGATGTATGTCAGAGGGTGGTTAAACCGAATAGAAGAGACGAGATGCCCCTCAGACCATAAGTAACCTTACAGGTATTCGACAAATGGGCAATAGATTTTGTGGGATCGATTAACCCACCAACAAAAGGGTTAGGAGCGAGGTACATTATTACTGCGACAGAGTATTTAACAAGATGGGCAGAAGCAACACCAGTAAAAGATTGCAGTGCAGAGACAACAACACACTTCTTGTTTCAGCAAGTGATCACTAGATTTGGATGCCCAAGGATTTTGATGAGTGACCAGGGCACTCACTTCATTAACAACACTATTAAGGCTATGATTGAGGAGTTTGAAGTTTATCATCAAAGGAGTACGCCATATCATCCTCAAGCAAATGGAACAGTGGAAGCCTTTAACAAGATCCTCGAGAATGCACTGACAAAAATCTGTAACATTAATAGGGACGATTGGGACTTGAAGATACCAACAATACTGTGGGTGTACAGGACCACATGCAAAAAAATTGATAGGGCAGACACCATTCAGATTGGTGTATGGACAAGAAGCAGTTGTGCCATTAGAGTTTTTGGTACCTAGTCTGCGTGTAGCAACAATTACCAACATGACAGAGCGAGGCGTAGTACATGAAAGGCTAAGTCAGCTGATGATCATGGAAGAATATAGGATTCTAGCAGGGTTTCACCAAGAAGTACAAAAAGCAAGGGACAAAGCTTGGCATGATAGACATATCAAGAAGAAAAATTTCAAGGAGGGAGACTTAGTCTTGGTGTACAACAATAAATCTCTTCAACATCCAGGAAAACTCAGAATGCATTGGTTAGGACCATATGAAGTAAAGACTGTCACAGATGGGGGAGCTGTACAGTTGAAGGATTTAGGGGGAACAAAACTCAGAGGGATGATCAATGGGAGTCGATTGAAGCTGTATAGGGACAATCGACCTCCTAGCACCTAAAAAAGAAAAAAAACAAAAACACAGAGGGGTTACCATGCCGGACATCAAAAGATAACAACAAAGGCATAGCGCGCCGAAAAGAGAATGGGCACACGCACTCGAAAACGCTCGCACGACAGAGAAAGCACCAACAATCATTAAAAGACGGAAACAACGGAAATGGCGGGTACGACAAATAGGAGCCAACGGACATCGGCTATCAAAATTGAATGACAAAAATGATTGACAGGACGCTGCATTAATCGCGCCAACTGGCGACAGCAAGGGAATTCAATGGTAAGTACGTGGGAAGCACCAGTTCATTCAAAACACAAGTTGGGTAACGCCTCTGAGAATTTTCACACGATTCCTATATAAGGTAAGCACTCGGGGATCAGAAGGGTTATTGTGAAATTAAGAAAAGCACAGAGCGATAGTGTATACGAGGAAGAGAGTGAGTTTGCAGAAGTAACAGAGCCAACTAAGCTCGGCGAAGAACATCTTTACCACCATGGCACCACCCAAGCTAGGAGTGCCGAGCCAGGCCTGCAGACGACCTCGAAGCAACCTCAAAGCACCTCAACAACCACAGGGAAGCAAAAAACAACCGCCTCGGCCTTCGGAATTTGTTAACTTGGACGAAATCCTGTTGCCCAATATGGAATTAGGATGCCCCACACTAGTGGAGGAGGAAACCCAACAGACAACACCGGTGGGCATGGAATCATGGATATCGATATGTCGGAAGTAGGACAGAGCCAACAGACCCAGGATATAGGAAATCCTTCGCTCTTTGAAAGCCCTGAAGAAGCCACGAGGGTTAATGGGGCGATCCCAAACCAGGCATAAATGATCGCACCAGAAAGGTCACACACAGACACGCTGGAGTAGCCACAGGAGGGCATAGTAGAAGATGTCACCAGACGGGCAGAGGAGTATGCAGAAGAGAGAACAAGGGAGGCTGGAACCTCGAGTCAGCCACCATAGCGGAAGGGAAAGCAACCAGTAGCAAGATCACCGCGCAGGTAGGCTGCCACAACCATAGTCTTGTCGCGCATTCTGGAAGGGGTGCATGTCGTGGGTAACCTGTTAGGCCATGTGGAAAAACTACGTACTTGGATCACGATGTGACCGACACGGACAAGTTTCTGGAGTTTGCAAAGAAGGTTTACCTGGATACTGTGGGTATGGGACACTTCGACGAACCAATTAACCAACCAAAACAGTGGGCAACTGGACTGGCCAAAACCGAGATTCTAGGCCCGTTGGAGATCCCACACTTTGGAAGGGGTCGAGACATAACCAACTGCGTCAAGCAGTTGATGGCAGTTACCCATGGAGGATACCTATGGGTGGAAGAGCCCGTCTCGATAGACGTAGAGCTCATTACATATATTACAGGGCTGCCACCTCGAGGGGAGGCACCCACACAGTTCCTCGATGACAAGATGAAGGAGACGACACTGGCCGAGGAAATGAAGAGGACGTATGGCACAGAAAGAGGGTTGTGCAGAATCATAATTAAGCGCAGTAGTGACACAACAACAAGGATGGACACAAAAATCATGGCGTGCAAGTTACTTAGGAAGTGCCGCAAGGAGAAAGTCTCTGCCGGGGTTGTCGCAGCTACAACACAGTGTGCGGGGGGCACTATACTTAGCTGGGCCCCGTACTTGCTAAATCTGTTTCTGGAAGACTGCAAGGACGCGTAGGACCTGGGGACAAAATTTCACTATTCTTGGCTACTCATCTTGATCGCGTTGGTCAGATGGAGGGAGCCTAAGTATACATACTTTGTCGAGAGATCCAATCGTTGTCGCGTAGCGCGATACCTATCACTGGGGAGCACTTCAGACCCCAAAAACATAAGTGCGAATGCAGGCATGTTCGTAGGGTATTATAACGACCTGTAGGAAAACATTGCCAACACTTGGCGGATTACGCCAGAAGTGGTCGCGCAATATCAGGGCATAGCCAACTTTAAAGCGACCAGGCATGCAGTATGGATCTAAGCACAGAAGGATCCCGAGAACGAATGGTTACAACTGCGGTGCTGCGTCAAGGAAGAGGACGTAGAAATGGCCATCAAGGATTGGCACGATGACTGGAGGATTCCAGACTTGAATCAAGAGATGCCCGCGGATAAGGAGGCTAAGGAGGCTAATGCAGGGCAAGAACAAACACCTGTAGGAGACAAAACGACGCCCAAGAAGCCAAAACCACGTCAAAACCCGACGCAACAAAAGAAAGGGGGTGCATCCAAGAAAGTTACCCAGGCGATGAAGAAGAACAACACCCAGACGCTGCAGGAACAGGAAAAAGAGACTGAGACAACACAGGGGACCACATCAAGTGCTACTCAGCAGGAGCAAGGCTAGACCAAGAGGCCAATCATACAAACGGGGGGTGTGCGCAAGAAAACTAAGGCGCACAAAACGCCACCAGAATATACGATCATGGAGGACGACACTGACCTCATGGCCCAAATGTCCAGGATCGAACAACGAAGGATTTTGACGAAGCCCAGTGCCGAAGGGACAAGATTCAAGATGAGTTGGCAGACATGAGAAAGCTCCTCGAGTAGATCAGAGAAACACAGAGGGCCGACAGAGGAATAGAATCAGTCCCCACAACATCACAGACAAGAGCCAAGGCTGTATCGAGAGAGTAGGATAGGATCCAGACGACAACACAGCCGAGCTCAACGTTTCACGTTACACCCAGCATGTTGTGAATGGATGAAATTGTGGGTCAGACACTCTTGAAAGATTTGGCCCAAATACAGTTGGTAATGACACGGGTACCAAGCAAGGCATTGTATAAACTGCAAGTTAGCATCGTGCAGGAGGTACAGTTGCCCGCATGCACAGACGCCGCAGAACTGCAACAGACGAAGGATAACAGAGAAGCGTTGGAATTGGTGCTCGAGCAGGTCAAGCTTGAGATCAAAGACGAGAAAGATCGCGCGGATAGGCTCGAGCAGAGATTGACTGTAGCCTATGACAAAATTCCAAAAAGCGCACAGACAACAGAGCTCACGACGACGCAAAAGATTGATCAAATTGTGCAGACGATCGATCGATCAAACATGCAGGAGATCGAGAGCCTCCGGGAACAACTCATCCCTACCACTCCCCCGGAGGTGAAGGAGCAAAGGAAGCAGGAAGCAACAGGGAAGATGGAGGAGATGGAGCGACAAGTCCGCGTAGTTGCCGACTTGTTCGATAATGCAACACAGCTATGGACAAAGCTGGAGGAGGATCAACAGGTCCAACAATGGGACCAAGAAGAGGAGAAGATAAGTGTAGATATCCAGGACCTCAAGTAGAGGCAGAAGACGATGCCGATCACTTAGCGCCTCAAAGGAGTACAAGATATGAAGAAGCTGCAAGCAGAACTCATAGCCGCATAGACACAGAAGAAGGAGAGACAAGCTCAAATGGAACCTCTCCAAGAGCAGACAACGACGGTCATTGCGCAGGCAGAAGAGACAAAGAAGAACATGGCACAAACTCAGGTAGAGTGCGCAGAGATGATCAACGACGAGATTGCAGTGCAAGTATTGGGCGCACTCAGAGAAAAGACCGTGCAGGCTCACACACAAGCAAAGGAACTCACAGAGAAGTTCCAGGCTCTCGTAGGAGATATTGAAGAAGCGCACAAAGTTTAGGTGGCTCAGGACGAGCCACATGTCAGTGTTGGGGGCCTGTTGGATGCAGACCAAGTCAGGAAGAAAGGCTAGTTTTGGAGGAGAAGCATGCAAGGAGGAAAGGACAACTGGAAGGAGAAGCAACACGTGTAAGAGAAGCAGGCGAGGTGCGCATGCAAGGAAGACCTAACGACGCTAGGGTTAGGGTTTTTGTAATGTATTGTAATGGTTGATGAGCCAAGGATATNAGAGAGAGAGAGAGAGAGAGAGAGAGAGAGAGAGAGAGAAAGAGAGAGAGAGAGAGAGAACATGGAGACAAACACACACAGAGGGAGAGAGAATTGTAAAAACTGTACGAGTCATTAGGCTGGTGAGCTAGGGAAGTAGCGAGCGACTCGATCCCGAGGGTTAGATTGCAGGCTGAGGAGCATGGTGCGATCTAGTCAGCCTCACAGGGATTGAGGACACTGTGGAGGAGGAGACCCAAGATTGTAAACATGCGCGATGTGATGTATTACTGAACCATAATAAAAGCTTGAGAGCCAGATCTTTGTGGACATAGCCCAAGAGGGGGTGAACCACAATAACACCTGTGTTATGTGAATGAATGTATGCATCTTTATGGCTGATTAATTGCTGAATGTTAGATCAATGAATTAACTAGTTAGATTTGGTATTCCACATGCATGAATAGATTGACTGTTATAATTAGATGTTAGACTGAATGAATAAAGATTACAGAGTACAACCGCATATCTCCACTCATTCCCAGGTTGCAAACACCTGAGTATTGTAGCCACCCCTAGAGCTATCTCGGGTGAGACTGTGCAGTACACTCTGTGTGCTGTGTTTCCTTCTGGTCTACCAGAGGGGCTGATAGTTTTAAAGGGCTTTTGTTGGGAGCTTATCAAATCTGAACCAGGGTCAATCTATGATAGTAAGATAGGATCAGAATAACCCATAAGGAATCCTAAGTAAGACAAAGATCAATACAAGAAGCGTAGAAAGCCAACACACACCCAACACTTGGGCTTCCTCACACAGATGTCTCAACTCAGTCCAGAGGACAATGATCTAGAGGATGTCTCATGAAGCTGCAATCAACAACACCAAGAAGTCAAAGGAAGACCATTGAACAGTTGAAGAAGACCTCGAAAAAGAATAAAGTGAAATAGAAGACCACAAAAGAGAAGTTGGCCCACAGGAAATAATAATAAAGTGGAAAGATAATTTCCAGGAGGAGAAGTTGGCTCACAGAAATAATAAAGTAAATTTGAAGACCCAGAATAAGAAGTTGGCCCCAGACAGGCGCCCAGATTAGTATATACTATAAATACAAGTCTGGGTCAGTTCATTTGTACAGTTAGACAATTCTCCTTCTGGAGTGCGCACCAGGTAGCTGCTACTACAGTTGCAACAGTTTCGCTATTTTTGGTTTCTGGTTCTCTTGGAGAGTGCGCTCCACTTGGGGAAGGATATTCTTGGTGGCTCTTGGTGGTTTCTCTTGTGCGTTACCTTTGGAGGAGTTGCACTAAGGTTGTGTGGTGTTGCCTACTTGCTTTGTGCCAGTTACAGTTGCAGTTACCAACTCTGTGGTGCAAGTTCTAGTGATGTGCCTATCGCGGTTCCAACTTTGTGGTGTGCTATCTTGGTGCCATTTCTGTGGTGTTGATCAGTTTTCTATCCTCGCTAGGGTTTGACAAGAAGAAGAGATAAATATTTGTTATCAGGGTTCTTCATTGTTGGTTTGCTCTTGTGATTAGAGGTTGTTCATGGTTGTATTGGAATATTCTCTCTAAGAAAAGTTGGCTGGGTTTTCTCTTTGAGTTTGGGGTTTTCCGAGGATAAATCTTTGTGTCTTCTTGTGCTTGTTTATCTGTTGCTTATATATTTTAGAGTACAATTATTAAATGTTAAAAGAAGATAAAAATGACATGGTAAATCTAATGTTAACAAAACTAATGAAAAATCTAACAGAAACTGAACCTGTGATTGTTGAAAACTGTATTTTCAATTTAGATTCATACTCCCTGAAAATACATACTTATACCTCTACAGTTGGAGCTTATTACACTTGACTTTCAATTTTGAAAGGGCTTGGGTTGCATGACACTTTAAACAAGATTTTAAATACATATTTGGTTACCATATGGTATGAAAAAAATAATTTATGGGTTCTTATGATTTTTTTTATGGGTTCTCATCTAGTCATTGACAGAATTAGTCCAGTGTTCAAGTTGGATACATGAACATGTGTGCTGGCCCATAGGTTTTCTACCTTTGAGACAAGTGTTCATGTATGCAATCATTTTGACATAAGGTCAGACGTGGACCGGTTGGAAGAACTTTCAGTCGTTGTTTAATGATGAATTAGATAGTTTACATGGATAATTAACTCTGGATAGAAACCCACCGGTTTTGAAAGTAATGTAGTCCTGGGCCCTTTCAAAATTGAAATTCGTTTATATGGTTTACATTGTATATATTCTGAAATTATTTTTTTGCTGAAACACAGTTTTTATGGGTCACTTGTTCTGTTTAATGGGTGGTGACGTGGCTATGAGTACATAGTTCATGTAATTGACCAAGCGCAGGCTAACTGCGGCACATCCTTCAGTTCTTTGTGCTAGAAAATGCAAGTGCTGGCATTCTGAAGATTTCATGACTTAGAAGTGTTAACTACATAAATTCATCATAATTCATTTTACATGTAGGAGTCCAAACATTTTAAATTACACTTCTTTTTGGTGACAATTGACATATGAAAATAAATGGATAACCATGAAATGGTGTTAGTGTTTAACTTATTCATGGATGACTTGAACGAAAAGGTACAACTGGGAAATAGTGCAACATATTGGTTTGTCACTTTGTGTTGGTAGAAATCTTTGAAACTACGTGGCTCTAATCAGATTATGTGTGCTAGTAAACATTCTAGGAAGTTACGGGCAATGGCTTCATACAAGGGACAAAAATTGTAGAAATCGACTTTTGTTGGATAATGGGGGCAAAGATAGAGACAAAATGTCGTGCTTCTTGTTTGTTTTTGGTTCTACCATTTTCTCCTTCTCATGTTTTGAGTCAGGGATGACGTACTTTCTTCAAAGTCTCTTTGGTCATCACATTATGGTGAATCTTTTAATAATGTTGATGCTACTATTTTGTTGTGTATCTAATTGCATTATAGTTAGTATCTTTGTAATAATGTCCTATGTGTGTAGAGACCTCTTTTATATAATAAAGGCTTAGACGCATGACACAAGTTTAGGATTAGGGTTTATACATCTTATTGTTATAAGTAGGGGTTCCCCCCCATCTTATGTATCTCATTATCCTTTAGTAGTATAACAATCGGCTTCAAGTTGTTATTCATGGAGATGTCTTCCTTTGCCTATTCGAATTAGCACGTGCTATCCAACCCTTGGGTGTGCAAGTGCCCCCATTGTTATTGTTATGCTATGTTATATCTAGTTTATGCAAGTTCAGTGCAATTTGGTGTTTAGGGATGCAACAAGTGGTATCAAATCTTCAATTAAGCTTCGTTGAGAGAGGAGCTCTTGGAGGAACCAAAGAAAGGCTCTAAGTTTCTTCTGCCAGGTAAAGTATTTTCTGCTGTTTTATAACAGCCAAAAGTCCAAAAGTATTTTGCTGATTTGTTACGGTTATGTTCTCGATTTTGGGTGCTCTAGCATGTCGTTTTTGTCACCAAAAATGAGTACATGCATCTCAAAATAAACATAAAACACCTAAACATCGTTTACTGCCGAATATGAACAGATCTAAGAAATTAAATCATGCATTTGTAGACACAAGTATTTTTGGTCAACATCACCCTGGATAAACCCCCCCCGGGGAAAACCAGTTTGAGATGTGTGTATATATGAGGAAAGCAGAAGAAGGGTTACAGTAAATACAATATATGAAAGAATTTGATACAATAGCAACTCCAACTGAGCTGATATACAAGCTCTAAATCAATAGATGCGCCCCAGAATGGTGCACCCCTCATGCAAACTGCCAGAACCACTGAATCTGCTCCAACTGCCAACTGTGAGCTCAGATTTAAAAACCCCTCCACAGGAATGAAGCTCTAGTAGATGGCCTCCCTCTGAAACTGATCTCACTGCAATCTGATGGCTAGATATCCCACTAGGTACGAATCAACCTCCACAGCTAATGCGCCCCTCTCAGAAGTAGAATAGCTCCAGTAAATAATCAAGGCAAGTAGCTCCAAGCCTCCATGAATGAAAGCAA
>ML788626.1:160150-179990 GCA_009831015.1 Picea engelmannii
TTTTAGGTCCCATTCAAAATTCAACAGACTTAACAGTTTTTAGGATTTCACGATTGGCAGGATTGCAACGTTTCCATTGGATTCTGTGATGTATGAGGGTATGGAACTAGCATTTAATCAAGAGCACCAAGCCCTCTATGTACCTCAATGTCCACTGGTTCACATTTTTGGGGTCAACTGGTCTGGTTATGATAATACTGCTCTCTACAATACAAGGATGTACAATTGCCATACTAGGGTTTATCCAACCCCCATGATGAAACGCCCTCGAGGAATGATTCTCGTAGGGTTTAATGCCTCTCCTCTAGGGTGGTGCACTCTCTAACAAGATGTTAGTCCAATGCTCCTATTTCATCTTTGTATCCAGTTGTCCTCATGCAAGGCATTGCTCCTTGAATTGTGTGCCACATGTCCTTTCATGTTAATATAGACATGGTTTTCCTTCAAAAATGTCTTTTATGTGTATCATTCTTTTTTTCTTGCAAGATAATGTGTTATTCAAAAAAAAGTATATATATACCACGTTTCCCTCGATGTACCCATTTTGGGGGGGGGGTTTGCATTTCCTGACGTTCCCGTTTCAGAAACTTCCAAACATTTCTCAGTTTCATGCAACTTAAGGGTTAAACTACCTAACCAAGTAGGGGTGCTATAAATATGATGTATGATGAATTATAACTGTGTGAGAGATGTATCCTTTCAACAATAGTAATAAAGGCCATTTTTCATTCTGTCTACACTGTTGTTATTTGTAAATGTATGCATCCTATTTTCCTACAGAGGGACATTGAAAATGATTTTAACCGATTTTTTTTTTTGGATTAGTAAGGAAGATGCAAATGACTTCAAGAAAAGGGAAAATTCTGGCAACCAAACTATAATAGCCCCTTTTTCTGACTCTTACCAAACCACGTCAACATTTATTTCCAACTCAGTCATATGCACAAGTTCAATTTTTTTTACTTGAAACAATCTCAAATTCCTGTATTAAGTTGCCAAAGTGGTCTTAGTGTGCATGTAACATGTCTGCCCTGTTTAAGGTTTAGACTAATGGTATGGGATAAGGTCTTTCGAAAAGGATGCATTGTTGGAACTCAATTCAATACAAATGCCATTTTCAGCAAGTTTATGTTTTTCGAAGCTGGACTTTAGCCAAAATCTTACCATGTAAAAAATATGACATATCTTCACTCGTTTTGTTTTCTGCAGCAAAATAAATCTTGCCTTTGTAATAAACATGCCACATTTTCAGTCAATTTGTTTTCTGCAGGAAAATAAATCTTGCCTTTGTAAAAAAACGTGACATATTTTCATTTAATTTGTTTTCTGTAGGAAAATAAGTGGTGTTACGATGGAATTGGGCTCTGTTGAAAATCCACGTTCTTCGACTTTTGCATTCAATGACGAGGACCATACTCTTGGAAATTCTCTTCGTTATGTTCTGAATCATGAGTTAGTATTTGATTACATTTTCWTTTKTTTTTTATTAAACCATGCATCTCATACTTGATTTGAGAGAGAGAGAGAGAGAGAGAGAGAGAGAGAGAGAGAGAGAGAGAGAATACATTGGGTGAAAGGCTTGATGATGATATGTTAAGACGTATTGTTGTTGTTGGGTACATGTTTTGAAAATTCCAGCTTCATTTAGTTGTGAGTTGAAATGACATTACTTGTTAACARTTTGATCATTGAAATGAAATGAAGATGGGGAAAAGMTAGGTAGCCTTTAGCCTCAGATGTARTACGTGAAGGAATCTTATTGTTTCTCTTTTTTCTAATAAAATAAACATATTAGGAGTTTACAGAAAATTATAAATCAAAATAAGCAGTGAAAAGGTTCCTGCTATGAAATTCAAGACAGTTTTTCCTGAGTTTTTAGACAAGGAAACAACATCGCAAAAAGATAAAAAGTCTTTTGGCGACAAAATAATCTCACCCCACCCTCACACTTTAGGCGAAGAATGGGGGTTCTGGTACCATGCCAGCCCTTGTGGATCTCTCCCACTTCTTTGCCGAAATTTCCTGATGGAAGACAGATTGACTGCCAGCCGCTGGTAACCCCTAAGGACCCAATGACATCCCAAGACCTCTGTGGACTTAGCACATGAGCATCTCTACCAATCGAGCTAATCCTTGGGGCTTAAAAGGATAAAAGTCTTGTCTAAATTGAGCAGGGTTGTTTCATCAATTTTGGCAACCTGATTTGGATCTTCATATTTATGCTTCTTCTGTTCCAGTTAAGCAAGACTTCCGAATTTGCTTCTTCACCTCTGGTCCAGAAAGCTTCTTTAATAAAGTGCCAATGCTATTGGTAAGTTTGTTTTTCCAGAATCTCAAGTTAGAGTTTAATCTCAAGATACTGAGTTGGAACTCAATGTTTTTTTAATGAAAGAGAGGCTGAGTGATGGAAATATTTTATTTGGATGGAAAACATGTAAGAAAAATGTAAGGAAGTCGAAGGGAAAATGAAGATTTCGGTCAAAAAGAGGAGTGCTGAGCCTATTATTGTTAATTTTTAAAGATAGATGAAAGAAAACCACATGCCATTGGGATTTTTGAAATTGAATCTTCATTCCTTTAAGGTATCACATACACATATTGCAAATCTTTCTATAATTTAATCTGATTCAATCTTATCTTGACTAACTATCGTGCTTGTGCTTCTAACTAGTTTGCATGTATAGAATCTTATCCTAACTAATTGTAATTCATGTTGTGTGCATGCCTTATTTTATCTATTTAATTAATTTTATAAGTTTTATCTTTGGCATAAAGACATCTCAATTTTCAAATGCTAATGTGGCACTGTTGATATGGAAATTGTAATGTGACAATGGTCTTTGTGACATTGTGGACGTGGCAACTAGAATACAAAAAGAACAAAAAATTCTAATGTGCCCATTAATGACCCTTTTTGTTTTCTCCCACCCAAGCATCTCCCTAGACCTTTCAAATTTACCCTTGTTTTAATGCCTTGGCGAAAATATCTTCTAGTTGATCTTGTGAGTTACAATGGATCAGTCTTATCTCCCTGTTTTGTACATACTCTCTAATGTTGTGGTGATGAACCTCAACGTGGTTCGTCTTGGCATGAAACATGATTTTCTGTGAAATTTATTACAAAAGAGAGCTGTGGCCTGAGTTTATTGAAGCTTTAATTTATCAAGTATTCTCTTGAGCTATATTGCTTCACAAGATGCGCTAAGTCCTCCTTTTGTGCTTTGTTTATGTGGGGAACAATGCATTGGTTGATTGCTTTCAATGCTATGAAATTACCCCTGATCCCATACTAAATGAATAATGCGTGGTAGATTTTCTTTCATCTATGCAACCTGCCCAATCTGATTCTGTGTGACCTTTCAACTTAAAGATATCATTGCACATATATTTAAAGGCCACAGTGTAATGTTCTTTTCACATACTTTAAGTTTCTTTTTGCTGCCTTTCAACAAGTAGCCTTGGGGAAAGCCTTAAACCCTGATACATTGCCAACTATGTAACATATATATAGTCTGGTAGTGGAAAGATAGATGAGACTCATTATCAGATTTCTACATAGCGTCACATCCACTGGCTTTGAGTCTTCATGAGTTGATGACTTCATACTTGTTTTAGTTTCTGTAGATTCATACCATGTGTTTGGTATCTCCTGTGCATACTAAGTCTTTGTCATAAAGCTGTGTTGTTTCTCTCATATCTTCACTTCTATACAATTATCAAGAAGTTTTTAATCTGTCATTTCAAAGGCCATGCAGATCAGCTTTGAACTCATTCATTCTTATACGATAACTTATTCCCTATAATGATGAGGTCATCAACATAAGTTTGCAATCACACTGTCATCCATAATGACATAAAAGTTTGGACTTGAAGGGCCTCTTCTAAAACCATTGGTTCTGAAGTGATCATTAATTCTTGCATACAGGGTTCTCGTGGTCTGTTGGAGACCATATAGCGCTTTTAGTGTATGTACAAAATGCTTCTTCCCTTTACGCATAAAGTGTTATGCCTACTGCATATACACACAGTCTTCTAAAACACCATTCAATAGGGCATTTTTGATAGGTGAATATCCCACTTGAATTTGGTTGCCATGGCTAACACCAATCTAGTTCTATTTATCTTTGATCTAGGCGAAAAAAATTATTCAAAAGTCAAACACCTTTTTGTGGAGCCTCTAGCCACTTATCTTGCTTTATATTTGTCAATAAAACTATCTGCCTTATACTTTATCTTGTAGGCCTATTTGAAGCCTGTAACATTTTCCCACTAGGTGATTCAACAAACTCCTAAGTCTTATTTCTTTTTATTGCATTATATTATTCTTACATTGCGTTTGCCCACCCTTGCTTTCCACATGCTTCTTTAAACGAACTAGGCTCATTTGAGTACAGAATTGTGTTAATTATATACTACTTGCAATTTTTTTAGCATTCCTTTTTTTGGGAATTACTATGTATCAAAACTTATGATCATCCCTCTAACTAGGCTTCCATGCTATAAGGGGTGCATCTATGTCATTAAAGTCATTCGGGACTTGCAGCTGGGCTCATCTGCACACACTCGAGGGGTTTTGAACTTGGGTCTGTGCATTAATACAAGCCCAATCACCTTCTTGCTTGTTGCTAGAGACTTCTTGCCTTCTTCACTAGTCTATTTAGTGTTCATAGCCTATTTAGTGTCATCGTCATGTCGTTCACATGTGGTACTATCTTCTATGATCAATATATGTGACATAAAGATATACAAGTAAATTGGAGCACCTCCCATTGATCTGTAATGTGACAAAGTACTTTGCCCCTGCAAATGATGAAATTTTCATGGGACTGTTAGAATAATAGGTGTGCTTGTTTCTCCGTAGACAATATAGCAATGTTGTCACCCAACCATAGGGACAAATGCCACCCCCGAGCACCTTAACCTTGATAGACAGAATAATTTCGGAAGCAAACCCTAGAACCAATAGCTAACCAGGGTAGCGCACCTCTCTCTAGAGATACAGTACCTAGCAGAAAGTCCAAACCATAACCAAGCAAAAAGTCCAACCATAACCAAAGACTAAGTCACCACTTCAACAGCTGCAACTCTCCTCCAGTCATGGGAACCACTTGTCCTTATGCAACTGTGAGAGTGTGAGTGACAAATGAGCTCTAGCACCCTCTATTTATACTGCTCCAACTCACATGATTGGGCCGATTTCTCTTCCTGGAGGCCATTAACTCAATATTAATTATTCTCTTGAGTCGACTTGTCTTCTAGAGTTATTATCCAACGTTTTAGGGTTTCTCTTGCTTCCCAGAATATTCTAGTCTCGTCAAAGGTTACACGTAGAGGTTAATACCTCCTGCAGCTACCATAATATCAACACTCCCTCCTAGCTACATAGGTATTAAAGGCAATGGTCTTGAGCACAAATAGACCATTCAACCAATAGCATCATCATAGCCACACATGCTATCTCATGATCACGTAGATCAACTTACAAGCAACATCACCACTATCAATATCATCTGATAGCATCAACTGCATCATCTCTCGAGGCTATACTCCATCTGAGTAATCAGGCACGATGCTGAGTAAGTCACTCACTCAACAAAGTGATACAAGAACCATTCTTCTAATCCGGACATACACCCTATAAGAATAGTTGTCCCAATAGATACTGAAAGCCACCCCATGGGCTACAAGGACCATTCTTCTAATTCGGACAAATGTCCTAGAAGAATGACTGTCCTCCCAGATGCTGAAAGCCACGTCATGGGATACAAGGACCATTCTTCTAATCTGGACATACGTCCTAGAAGAATGTCTGTCCTGGACCATTTCCCCTCCGACCACTATTGTGAACTCAGGAAAAATGTTTGTCCTGTACCAATCTCCCCACTCTGGTCACTACTGTGAACTCAAGGAGACAGACCATTCTTCTAATCCGGACATACATCCTAGAAGAATAATTATCCATAATACATCAACAATCTGTCAACCTTGACCATTCTCCACAGGGAGAATGTTTGTCCACCAACAATCTTTTAACCTAGACCATCCTCCACAGGGAGGATGTCTGTCCACCAACAATCTTTCTTGCCTGGACCATTCTCCGCTTGGAGAATGTTTGTCCATCAACACACTGACTATCCATCTAGCTGGAAATCATCTTTAACACTAGTGGTAGTCTCCATGGCAATTAGATAGTAGCATACAACTTCTACAATGCCATCCAATATAACACAACTGTGTCTATTCATATTAGTATACAACTACTATCCAATGGTACACAACCACTCCTAGTAGCACACAACTACTAACCAGTGACACACAACCACTACCAATGGAGCATATCCACCACAATAGCATACAACTACTATCCACAACAATCATATCATCTGATATCATCCTGCATAAATAATATCATGATACAAACTGGGTCATCTGGGCCATTCTTCCACTCACATCTGTGAGATCTGGAAGAGCATATGCCCACAAAAGTTAAACATCAACCATGGGCTATCTGGACTATTCTTCCCAAGCATAGAAGAATAACTGTCTTTGATTTTTGAACCCGGACCATTCAACCTAACTGGGCCATTCTTCCGGCACGATTCATAATGCAACCTGGAGAATGAGTCTGCCCTAGGGAATGACTGTTCCTGATTGCTGAACTTGGACCATTCAACCTAACTGTGCCATTCTTCTGGCACTAATCACAGTGCAATCTGGAGAGAATGAGTCTGCCCTAGGGAATGACTATTTGGACCATTTCCTACGGAAATGACTGTCCTGCACCAACCTCCTATATCAGATCATTCTTCGAAACTGCTCACAACCGTGAACTTCGAAAGAATGACTGCCCGAAGAGGCGAACCATTCTGCTTGACCACTTCTCAGAGTGACTGCCAAGGAGAATGACTGTCCTAGACCATTCCCCCACACTGGCCACAAGGGGAATCGCTGTCTATGGTACATCAACAATCTATCGGACCATTTTCGTTACAAAAATGAGTGTCCGTTCTGGACCATTTTTCGAACTGGAAAATGACTGTCCGTAAAAAATCTTGGACCACTTTTCGAACTGGAAAGTGATTGCCCAACTTGGACCATTTTCCAAACTGGAAAATAACTGTCCATTAAGAATCTTGGACCACTTTCCGAACTGGAAAGTAACTGTCCAACCTGGACCATTTTCCAAACTGGAAAATGACTGTCCATATATCAATAACATATCAATGCTCCCTCCCATTCTGGGGAGTAATCACTTCCTTTTCCAATAAGGAAGTCATTCCCACGAGTCCTGCTAGTCCATGATATCATGGCAAAGCTCAAACTGAAACATATCCAATAAGCACTTCTTCTGTTATTTGCACTCGTTGCCCAATCTGAATCGATAAATCCAAGCAACTATATATCATAATTCAAACATCCCACGAAGACATTTCAAGGCATGCTTTGCAATTATTCAATTCTCATGGCTAGGTTCCACCTAGAACTATTTTCACAGCAAAACAAATATCCGGCTAAGTATTCTCCAAATACATCAACGAGCCATTCAATTGTCGATACAGGGACGGGTCTACTAGATCATAGTTTCTCAACTTCTTCAGATCTGTCATCATGGGAGTTTGCCATGGATTTGCAATCCATTATCCAAGACTTTTGAAGGGACTATTTCGATACACTTTCTTTGTCATAGGAAGTTTTCACCACTCTTCTGCTATACATGAGAGGCTCTGCACCATGTTGTTTGAATCCATACAAGGTCTTCGTCCATCTACATTCATGGGTCTCTTTCTGATATACCTCAAAACCTTGAGGTTGCTCTTGTTAAATTTAGAGCTGCTATTAAGTTCTTTTCAATATGCTAGACAATAATAGCATAAGCAAGATCACTGAGAGAAACACAATCAGAAGGTACACAACATTTTATCCTGGGAAACCCTCATGGGGGAGAAAACCCAACAAAAACTTCCATAATATAGATTGCCAATACAATGCCAAGATAAAAGACCAAACCACCAAGAATATCCAAGATTGAGCAATGCGCTTCTCTCTCCTTCTTCTGGCAACTGCAGCTATCTCCAAAACTTGCGCACTAGATGAGTGACTGAGTGAGTGTATGAATGAGGCGCTAGCCTCTCTTATTTATACTAGCTGAGGAGCACTAGGGTTGTGTCTTTTCATCAAGCAGGGTTGACTTCTTCATCTAGTGGCCAAAACCACTTTAATTAGCCCCAGGGGCTGACTTCTCAATTAGCATCATTTGATTAGGGTTTTACCAATCACAAAAAGGGATTTGGTCATACATAAGTCCCGACATGGTCAATCCACAAAAGGGGATTGATCTACATGATAATAACTCAATTATAATTAGAATATTCTTCGTAGTTACAATATTTCAACACTCCCGCTTAACAAGAAGGGTATTCTACAATACAACATCATTAGGAGAGAGAGAGAGAGGGCAACAACATCATCAGCATCTGGAACACTGACTGGCACATCTATAAATCATCAGAAGTTTTTCTCATCATCAATAACATTATCGGTCACAACATGGGGCTGGAATAGTATCATCATCGTCATTCACAGCATGGAGCTGGAATAACATCATCATTATCATTCACAACATGGAGTTGGAATAGCATCATCATCATCATTCTCTGCATCAACATCAATTAGTATAACACTAATACAACATCATCAATCGGTACAAGACTGATACATCATCATGAACATCTTCAACATGAAGCTGAAGTAGCATTATCATCATCATCCTCAACATGAAGCTGAAGTAGAATCATCATCATCATCATCTTCAACATGAAGCTGAAGCATCAACATCAATAGCATGAAGCTAGAATAATAATATCACCAACACGAGGCTGGTACACCAACATCAACAACACGAGGCTGGTACAACAACATCAACAACACGAGGCTGGAGCAACATCAACAGCACAAGGCTGAGACAACAACATCATCAACACGAGGTTGATATAACAACATCATCAACATCATCAACACGAGGCTGAGATAACATCATTAACATGAGGTTGAGATGAAGTGTGTGGTCTCTTGTCGTGCTCCTCTGGATTGAGTTGAGACGACTTGAGATGGTCTATTGTCAGACTCCTATGGACTTAGTTGAGTTGACTTGAGATGGCTCTCTAGATAGACTTAGTTGAGTTGATCTGTTGAGAGTGACATCCCTGTTGCAAAGCACTAGAGGATGTGTGGGTCCCTTGCTATATTGTCTAAGAGTAAGATTATTGTGTAACCCTAATTTGTATTGTAAAGGGTACAAGTCGGCCCCACCATGTAAAGATAATTAATATTGTGTAAATATTAATTATATTTCTGAGTTGTACAAGTCGGCCCTATTGTGCCAATAGACACATCCATTTGATGTGCTAGGTCATGTATAAATAAGAGTTAGATCCCCATTGTGGATCAACTCACACACTATTGTAGGGCTGAAGTGCGCACTTATCTTAGGCACTAGCTTTCTTGGTCATAGAGCACCCTTT
The DNA here is from genome assembly GCA_009831015.1 of Picea engelmannii. Taxonomy (NCBI): domain Eukaryota; kingdom Viridiplantae; phylum Streptophyta; class Pinopsida; order Pinales; family Pinaceae; genus Picea; species Picea engelmannii. The sequence goes on from ML788626.1 coordinate 169,672, forward strand.
TGTGTGCACTAGGGTTTGTGGTGAAAGGGTGATCTTCTCTTGACTCTATAGCAAATGATTGCTGGGTTTTTCCCTTGATTGAGAAGGGTTTTCCCAGGATAATTTCGTGTGTTCTTGTGCATGGTTATTCTTCTTGTGATCTTGGTTACTGCAGCTATTGTATATTGTATTGCTGCATTTTTTATGGTTCAAGTTCATGCTAAATTGAAATAAACTACATGTGCTTGAGCTAAGCATTAAAAATTCAACAGGTGTAGGGTACGACTGCCCTAGTGTAAGGTGGTACGACCCTCTCTCTTGCTGATTAAGGTGCCGTGGCCCCCTCCTATCTCTTCTCCAAGCTGCCGCGAGTTCCTCTTAGGCTGCCGCTGGTGTTTCCTCTAGCTGCTGCTGGTTTCTCTTTGGCTTCCACTTGTGTCCTTCTTGTGCTGCTACTGTCACCTGTTAGTTAGTGCCTTTAGGGCTTGGTGGGACAGCCCTAATAACTGCTATCTAAGTCTGCCCTATTTGCTGTAGCAGTTCTATATGATGGACAAATTTTTTGTTTGGGCTGTTAGGGGTTTCTTTCACCCCCTTTTTTGGTCATTGGAGTTGTTCATATCAGCCCTGTACTTGATGCTGATTGATTGGTTTTGAGTTTTACCCTAAGTTCTTCTTGGCAAAACTGTTCACTTAGATCATGATGAGATCTACCCATGAGGGTTTGATCCATGACTATTATTAGCTTTTTCTGAGCATACAAAAAAGAGGACAGCAACAAACTTCTAAGGTAAATCTGTTCATTGTTTTGGTCAAGGTAATGTTCAGGTTATTGCTTTGCTAATTATCAGATCTGTTTATGTTAATGTTCAGAATTATTTTTATTGCTAATGATCAGATCTGTTCATGTTTAGGTCTAGCTTATAATTGTTTTCTACATGTTCAGATCTATTGTACTATTTCTGTGATTGATCTACTTAGAAATTTTGTTTTTGGTTGCTGATCTATATCTACTGTAGTGAATAAATTTAAAAGAATATTACTGTTCTAGTTTTTCCCTTAAATTCTAACAATAACATAGTCCATTTCTCCTGTCTCCATTGTCCTTTCTTTTGGGTTGGTTGTCATATGTCACCCATAAGGGTTCATGCCTCATAATCCCATGAGAAGGAGCTAGAATTCTCGAGGTTGATGCAACTTGATATAAAAAATCATATAGAAAGAGAAAGTGCTATAACTCAAAATGCAAAGCAAGGAAAGAAAGAAAAGCAAAGTAAAAAAAAAACCAAGAAAGAATGAAAAGCATGAGTTGTACCCCCTTGCTAAGAGGCCATCACTCCAAGTCCTATGCAATGAATGCATACCTAACAAAAGGACTTAGCAAATAAAAATCAAAAGCCAAAAAAGGTTGAATCAATAAAGAAAAAGGCAAATAGGGGTTTGGAAAGACACAATGCCGAGGAAAGGGTAACTGGTTGCCTAGGTCTCACCCTCATATGAAGGTGCTCATGAGGATGACTATCATACATAACCTTTCATGACTATGCCACCACCCATGAAGTAAACCCCAAACCATACCATATGCCATTTCACATGCTCCTTGATGGGTTTTTGGGACATACTTCTTATCCTGGGTACTGGCACATCTAATAGGGTGTAATAATGATCCTCCCTTACCTAAACTTGGCGAATTGCATAACTTTGTAAGCCAGTGTGAAGTTTGAAGAGGATACTTAATGTGACCTATCTAGTGGCTTTCGCATTGACATGACTCACTTTATATGTTGTATTTGACTTGTGTACATGCCTCCGCTTTTGATGGTGGATTGGACTACATGAGCCCCTCCTTGGATGATGGATTTCACAAGGCTACCTGCATGATTGTTGCTTGGTTCTTTGGAGGACATTGAGGGGCTACTAACACCCTTGGAGATTGTTCCACAATTTTGGGATTTTGGGAGGAAGTTGAGCCTTTTGATGACATGGCTCCCTTGATGAGACACCCTAGCACCTATGGGGTATGATGTGACCCTTTGATTATGGGATGTTGCACCTTTTATGATGATTTGACATCTCTTGATGGGATGTTCAACCTTTGTGATGATGATATGGCACCTTTTGATGAGACGTCACTCCTCTTGGGGATGATATGTCACTTGGAGTTGAAATGTTGCACCTCTCGAAGGCAACACTTCACTTTTTGAGCACCCTGCACATCATTTGGAGTGAGCCATCCACTTTATGAGGTCATTTATGCCACACATGTGACCTCTGGAGTGCATTTATGGTGGACGATTTGACATTTGAGCTTCTTTACCTCATCTTGGAGGCATCGTTGGGCGTCTTAGTGACCTATCCATTCGTGTATCATGTATATTTTATGTCTATTGGCCTTATATCTAGGGTTTATGACAGATAAAGGCTTTATTTTATGTTTTTAGGGCTTCTAATGGATGAGAAGAGTGCTTGATCTCTCATATAAATAAGAGAAGCACTTCTCATTTGTAAATCATTGCTACTTGTGGAGATTTATCACTATTTGTCTACTACTACTTTCTCTCTTATACAAATTGCTATGGATGGATAGTTAGAGTGATCTTTTGAATAAGATGTCTTGTGGATGCTTTTATTTCTTCATCGATGTTCATTGCTAGGGTTTTGATGGATGAAAGATTTCTTGAGTAAGTGGTCTTACTTTATCTTGTGGTTTTGTTTATGAATGAATGTTAGTGTAATGGTGCTTCCTTAATGATGGTTGTGCATTCTCCTGGTTCTTTCTTGAACAAACCCTTCTTGTCAAAACTTTTGCAAGGTTACTAGTGAAGAAGCTTCCGGTGAATTATCTTTGAAGACCTGGTAAGATACTAGGAGTATCTTCTAAGGTTAGTAGTGAACAACCCTAGATATCACAATAGATCCGCTTACATGTTCTTAATTGACCCCACATGCCCCCAAAAAATATGGTATGCACTAGTCTTCTCTCAATAGTCAATCACAAAACTCAAAATTCAATCTTTATTTTATAATTTAGGGTTAGATTAGGGATTTATAACAACAATATACTCATTTTCAGCGATAAACGACTTGGACGTTTTGGTATTCATGCATATATTTGACTTTGCAATCATATTTAAACCCTAAATTGTCTTGCTGACTTATTATTTCAGCGTAATTAGGGCTGGATGTCTAGGGTTTTAGGGCTGTTTTATGCATTTGTAATTTCAAATTTTGTTGATTGATAAAACCCTAATTTTATCCATTGCTTTAGCCCCATTTTTGTTGGGTTATTACTTGTTTCAAGGGCTAAATTTATTACTGCTGTTATAATTTGTATTCCTGCTATAATTCACCATCTTTCTTTCAAGTTTTACAACCAATATATTTTTCTTCTTTTCTAGTGTCTGGGGATCCTCCTGTTCTGAAAATTGACTTGATAACCCTTCCAGATTTCCCTAGATTACTCATCCATTCAAATCTAGAAATTGCACAAACTTACCACCTTGTTCTTACCTTGATTATCTTATTCCATTTGTGGTAGATTGAGTAGCTACACACGAGGCCTTAGACTTGATTGTGTCTTACCTAGGGATTCCTTGAGGCTACTAGGGAAGCCTCCCTTGTGTTGGATCTATTTCTTCACTAAAAAGAGGGAAGTTGTTGCCTAGGTGACATTTTCCAATGTTCCACTAGTTTTGGCACCTTGTAAAGGCTTTGCATTGGGGTGCTAGATTGTGTGGTAATAATCGAGAAGATTATCCAAACATCTTTTGCAATTCCCTTTGAAGTATTTCTTGAGAAGAGTGTTTTTCCACCACTCTATGTTACTTGTTATTAGATGCCAGAGAATCTTTGCCCCCGTTGCAATATTCATTAATAATGGGCCCTTAATTCCAATCCCACCATGCTCCTTTGGAGCTCGAACAATATTCCTATTCGTACAATTGAATTTTTTAAGATTTGATTTGTCTCCTTGTCGTAGGAATCTGTAGATTTATTTGGGTACTTGTTTGATTAATTCGATTGGAGCCAACATTGCTAAGCATTGATATAAAGGAAGAGCAAAGAACACTGATTTAACGAGGACTATTCTACTTGCAGAATTCAATCAATGTGATCCCTATTATTGAAATCTTGCTTTGATCTTTCTGATGATACTTTGCCAAACTACTGTTGAAGGATTCCCTAAAGATATTGGCATCTCGGGATACTTAAAGGAGGCCCACTACTATGAGCAAGGGAACATTAAGACTCTAGATATTGAATGTAGTAAGTCACTGCTAGTGTTCCATCCATATATCTGACTTTTGCCATTGTTTGTTTTTCCTCCAGAGGCATTTAAAAAATGGTCTAGATATTGAATGTAGTAACTGACCGCCAGTGTTCCATCCATAGTTCTGACTTTTTCCATTGTTTGTTTTTCCTCTAGAGGAATTGAAAAAAATGGCCTAGAATCAATTGAAATTGTTCTACAATAACTATGGAGGCCCCCCTTATAAGAAGAATGTCATCTGTAAATTGAGAATGATTCATTACTCTTACCCCTCATGCTATGTTGATGCCTTGAAGATTTCCAACCACACTTTCCACTTTCCAGCTTTTTGCTTAAAGCCTTTGCCATAATAATGTATAATAGTGGAGATAGGGTTTATAAAAGAGTGTCATTTGCAAATTGAGAATGATTCATTCCTCTTATCCCTCGTGCTATGTTGATGCCCTAAAGATTTCTAGCCACTCTTTCCACTTCCATCTTTTTTCCTAGAGCCTCTACCATAATAATGTATAATAGTGGAGATAGGGGATAGCCTCATCTCAATCCTCTATTGCTTTTGAAGAAAGATGCGGGCCTCCCATTGACCAAGGGCTCTATGCAAGGTCCACTTATATAAGCTTTGACCCACTGTACAAATTTATTATTAAAACCAAATTTGGAAAGGGCTGCAAAGAGAGAATTGCGTACCTATCGAATGCATTGGCCATTTCTATTTTTATAATCATTCCTTCCTTGTTCTCTAGACTTGAGTGAATCACCTCTTGAACCATGATTATATTGTTTATTATTTGTTGCTTCTGCATAAAGCCTCCTTGATTTGTGAAAATTATCATGGGGAGAGTCTTTTTAACTTGATTAGCCATAATTTTGGTCAAAATTTTGTAATTGGAATTGCATAGAGAGATAGGTTGAACTCGGATAACGAAGAGGGATTCACCTCCTTAGGAACAAGAGCTAAAACAATGAGTTTGTAGTAACTTCTAATTTGTATTTTTGTTGAACACGTAGGAGAATGCACCTCAAGTTAGATTTAATAATGGACTAGCTGGCTTTGTAGAATTGTATAGAGAATCCATCTGGTCCAAGAGCTTTGTCAGGAACCAAACACCTAGTAGCTTGTAGTATTTCTCCTGCTTGTATTTCTTTGATTAACCTTTCATTTTCAGACGTCGATATCAAGTCGAAAATGTTTTCAAGCATGATATTTGTGGACTCTGAATCAACATCATCTTCTTTTGTATAGAGAGCTTCAAAATGGTTCTTAGCGACTTCCTTGATGGCCAAGAAGTCCTTTAGAGAGGATCCATCTTCTAGTGTGATTTCTTTGACATTGTTTTTTTGAAGTCTCAACTTAGCTTGACGGTGGAAGAATGAGATATTTTTTTCCTCGAACTAAAGCCAGAGGCTCCTTGACTTGAGACGCCACATTTCTTCCTCTTATTTGGTTGCTTTATGAAGTTTACTGCATAGGGTCCTCTTTTTTTTATCTTGTTTGGTGACCTCTTCTTTTACCATATGCATTTGAAGATTTTAAAGCTGTGTTTGTAGGTTGGATTTATATTTATTAGGCAATAGAAATGTAGATTTTGCCCACTCTTTGAGGGTTATTTTGACGGAATTTAATTTTTGTTCCCAAACAAATGAAAGCGATCCTGTGATGCCTTTGTTCCATACCCCTCTGAAACGATCTCCATGGCTCTTGACTGCTGTAGCTAGAGAGGAAAAAATCATAATGGGAAGGGTCCAAAGTCTTGAGAATGATTGAACAATAGAGTTATCGGTTTGTGATTTGAGATTGCAAAAGGAATGATTTGCGAAGAGATGATATAATTACTGAGCATAAGATCGCTTTGGACTAGAAATTGGTCTAACCTTGCAACAATATGTTATGGTCCAATTCTCTTGTTTGACCAAGTATATTTGCCTCTCGTTGGTTTGAGATCTATCGGCTCCCAACTTGTCAAGAGATCCTCCATGTTTTCTTGGAAAGGATCTTTGACAATGCTCCCTCCCCTTTTTTCCTTTCTTCTTAGAACCATGTTTGAAATCTCCAACTACAAGCAATTCTGGGTAACCTGAGAGTCTTTAAGAATCTGCAAAGAACACCAATAGTCATCTTTTCCTTTGTATATCAAAGGCATGTAAATGTTGAATATATTGTATACCTATTTGTAGATGCTCCAGGTTTATTAAGGTTTCTTTTCCTCTTGAGCTTACTGCTACACCTTCACATCTTTTCCATTGGTGTTTTCCAAGTTGAAGCATGTCGATTGCTTTGAGCTTTGTCTCCTAGAGGAGGAAGATTGGTTGGTGTCTCTTTAAACTTGCTACCCATGCCTCTAGAATTCTAGGAGATTATATTCATTATTTAGTTGTTGAGAGTATATGACCTCTACTGATCGGAGGCACATGAGGTCCTGGAATTTCTGAGACAATTTGGGATCCTGCTTCCATTGATTCTGCAATGGTGCTTTGGAGACCGAGAAGCTTCTCTTTGTTGGCTACCTCTTCCCTTTTTTCCTTAGCTGGTTTCTTGCTTACTTTTTCAGGCTTTGTTTCTTCTTCTTCTTCATTTTCCTTCTTTTCTTTCTCTTCAAATTTCCTTTGAGCCTTTGTTTTAGTGAGAACTCCAGAGGAGAGGAGGGTTTTCTAGAACTAGATCAATTTGGTCCCGCTAATTAGAAAGGATATTTTCTTCAACTTGATGGGTGGATTGGGAATCAAGGAAAGCAGGGATTTGGGGAGGAAAAATAGAGGAGGATTCTTTGAGAGGAGGAGTGATCACCTCTACAAAAGATATTAGTTCGTCCTAGGAGATAATATTGAATCTATTAGCTACTAAGTCAACTCTGGATACTCGAGGGTTTCTTCCTAGAGAGATCGTAGGGTTCCCAACAATTGATGTAGAGGAGGAAGGTTTTTCTATTGTAAAGATTGTTGATGAGAAGAACCAACTTGATTTAGGCTCGTAGAAACTATCTGAGATGAGGAAGGAGGGGTTGAATGAGGAGCATTCCGATTGATATGTAGCTTGCAATTCATTTTTTTCTCAACTACTTGCCATTGATTATCTTTATTAGGGACTGTTTGGGTTTGCGGAGGGTTTTTTTTGTACTCCTTCACAAAATGACTATACTCATAATAGGTTTTGTACTTGAAGGGCAATTGCTCATAGTCCATCTTTTGAATATGCTTTCAGTTGTCCAAGGTAAGAAGGATTGCTTCCGGCTGTTGAGATTTGGGTACCAAGGAAAGTGGTCCCCTTGCGTTTGTGAGTCTCTAAACACAAGGGGGGGGAAAGTATTACCCTCACACTTTACTTTATGTTCTAATTTCACTTTGACTTTATTCACTTAATTTATAAAGTGAAATTAGTCACTTAAGTATAAAGTGACATTTAATTCACTTGAGTAAAGTGAATTAGAGAACACAAAGAAAACTATGGAAACTTAAGTCAAAGTGGGTTTCCAAATGAGATTTATGAGAAGTATTCTCATTCATTGATTATACTTGGGCTAGATGCAATCTAGGCCTTTGATCTTCTAGGTTTGGCTTAAGAGAGGCTAAAGGAGGCAAGAGGGTAAAGTGAGGCTCATTGTCACTTGAGAGAGTTGAGTGAGGAGAGGAAGAGAGGAAGAAGAAGGGTGCATTTCTTGAATAGAAGAAGGGCGCAAGGGTTTGGAGAAGAGGAGGAGCAAAGTATGAGGGTGCACCCTGGAGGCTTGAGCTTGAGAGCTTAAGTGTGGAGGTCTTGCTTGTGTAGAGGGCGCACTAGTAGAGGAGGCACACCCATTGCTTGAGAGTGGCGCTTGAGTGAGGGGGCGCACTTCAAGCTTGAGGTAGGGGCGCATTTTGAGGAGAGGCGCACTTCATTTGTGGAGGAGTGCTCCATTTGTTTTGGTGAGGGCGCACTTGTGATAACTGCAATCCAAGACAAAGGAGGGGGTGCTCACATGTTTCCAAGAGGCAAGTACTCTAGGAGGGCGCAAGCACAAGCTAGCAGGGGCTTATTCCAAGAGGGGGGTGCAAGTCATCATTAAGCAGGCACAAGTTTTGAGGGACTCCTTTACAAGCTTGAGAAGAAGCTTGGATTATATCAGGTTCCTTGTGTATTTACTTCTTGTAGCATTTGCTTTGAGATCTCCAATATATATCCATCTCTTACTGGTTTTCCCCGTGGAGGTTTTTCCAAGGTCATGTTGACCAAAAACACTTGTGTACATTTGTCATGGTTTGCTTAGTACTTTCAGCTGTGTTAGTTGTTAAAGATCCTAGAGGGTATTTGATGTTTTGAGCTATATGCATGTGCTAAGTTTTATGGCAGCCTAAACCATATTTTAATTTTTAACCCATGCAAAGAGAGCCTCAAAAGGGCATCAAATCACAACACTAAAGGCAGATTTTCTGGGCAGAATTATCAGACTTAGTGACTGTCCCAAAACAGTGAGAAAACAGTTTGGCAATCTTGATTTTAGTGTCCAACAGCAGGTCAAAGGTAAGACCTGTGTTGGCAGCAAACGAACATTCCATCCTTTGGCATAGATTTACCACTATATTTCCCTAGGGTGTTGTCAATGCTCATTAGTGAATCTTCATTCTAGCAGTGAAGAGGTAAACGTGGAAGACAAACTTAGACTGTAAAAACAGATGGAACATCCAATTATGGGTTGAAGTCAGGAGTCCAATGATTGAAGCACATACCTTTGGTGCCAAAGATATATGCACGATTTTAGGAAATAAGTTTTTTTTCCCCATTGCTTCGAACAAAAAAGCGTAAGATCCTCTCCCACAAAAATAATATGTGAGCGTGCCTTTTATTGAAACCTGCCAGTTCTTTTGAACCCAAATGGTCATCGAGCGAGGCAAGGGCTAGATCCCAGTAAATTGCCTAATCAGACCCCTTTCGGCCAGAGGCAAAGCCATGTGATGAGAGTTGGAGGTAGGAGAGGAACCTTAGGAATGTTATCCAATTTTTTCACAAATCGTGAGTGTTGAGATTTTGGAACGGATTTCCGAGGGCAGAAATGAGAGCACAGAAAGCCAAGGCTTCAACAACTGGAGGGGGATGGCACCCCTCTCTAGGATCCTGATGCATGGACCATTGTGATTCACTGTTTATTATTAATCATTGACCATTGAAGACCATAAATCCTCAACTTCCTTATTCTAGACAAATTGTTTCTCAAGTTCATGCATTGTCTGATGGTTTTCCTTGCTTGTCATATGTAATCTTTCATCACTTTTTTACAGTACTGTGTAGATTGTTTCACCCAAGCAACTTTTTGCTCGATAAACTTTGGAATAAGAATTCCTGTCTACCAGAGAACATAGCGTCAAGATACATTTATGTCTTTCACTTTTTTCTCAAGTTGGATGGTATTTAAATTGACTACTGCAATCACCTCTGGAATCTTAAGCACAATTACTGTCACTTTTTGTAATTGAAATTTCCCATGCCAACTCTCAATTGGCAGCGATGATAGTTCTTCTAGTCTAATTGCTTAAAAAACTCTGAGGTACACAATTAAGAGTGGCATGAAGAGGAAAGAAACGGAAAGTAGAAGAATATATGGACAAGTCTAACTATAGGGCCTAGGCACAGACATGGATACAATCATTACTAGCAATGAAAGTGAAGTATGCTCTATTGCTGTCGTAAGATTGGATAAATCACTGATAGCAATGCTTTATTATCATCATGAGAGTCTTCACAGAGATCATCTCATTTTTGACCGAACAAGGGGGCTTCTTACCCATGTTAAAGATTCCCAGAAAGTGACCACAGTTCACATCATGCGCATGTCTTCAAAATCCAAACGGTGTTGGTCGGGGTTAGATGGATGATGGTTTTAAGGCAACCACCAGTACAATTTCCTGTGCATCAATAACTTAAATCCCCCAGCACATAATGACTTAATCCAATTTCTGTTGTAGTTGGATTTTCACAATAAACTAATACAGAATTATCCCTAACACACTTGCGGATGTAGCGTTGGTGCATTACATAAAGTGTCTGTTGATCATGTTCAAGTTCTACATGTTTAACTGTATTGTTTTTTGGACACATGAT
>ML788626.1:222314-235872 GCA_009831015.1 Picea engelmannii
GCCCTGGTTACTAACCTAGGGTCTTTATCAATATTTGTCCCAGACCACATATCCCAGGAGTGCACTGGGTACCCTAGATCTTGTCTAGGGTCTTAGCCATCCTCCAGGAGAATGGCTCTCGCTGCTGCATGTAAATTTAACACAAGTCTCTCACGGAAGTACTCGAACTTCGTCCTGGCAAGTGGTTTGGTGAAGACATCTGCAACTTGCTCGTGTGTAGAAAGGTACTCCACATGTACTGCTATCCTCTGCACCATATCTCAACGTGTTTCAATTTATCGTTAAACACATGATTCTTGGAGAGATTCACGCAACTCTGGTTATCGCAATGGATAACGGTGGAATCCATCTCATGTCCAAATAAGTCTGCAAGGAGCTTGCAAAGTTACACTGCTCCGCGGATTGCCACACATAACGCTATGTACTCTGCTTCTGTGGTACTCAAAGCCACAGAGCTCTTGTTTCTTGTTGCACCAGGAAACCATGGCAGATCCCAAAGTAAAACAACAACTGAATGTGCTCTTCCGGTCCACTGGGCTCCCTGCCCAGTCTGCATCGAAATATCCCTACAATCTCATGTCTACACCAAAGGCATATCATAGGCCATTTCCAACTGTGCCTCATAGATATCTCAACACATGCTTCACTGCTATCCGGTGTGTCTGTCTCAACTGACTCATGAATTGGCTGAGAACATTCACTACATAGCATATATCAGGTCTGGTGTTAACTGGATACATCAATGATCCAATCCGCTGCCGGTAAGGATGTGGATCAATCTTGCCTGAATTAGTCGAAGCCTCGTTCATCTTTTTCAAGTTCATCACCATCGGTGTAGGCATGGATTTGCAGTTCATCATCTCGAATATCTCTACTGTATATTTTCCTTGACTCAGAAAAATCTCATCAATCCTCTGCCACACTTCTAGTCCAAGAATTAGTGCATCATACCAAGGTGCATCTCAAATTCAGAAGCCAATGCACGCTTGCATTCATCAATAAGGCTTTCTAAATCGATGATGAATAAGTCATCACATATAGGACATAAATCAGAGACTCGTCACCAACAACGCTGTAGTATAGGTTTGGATCAACAACACTCTTGCTAAAGCCCAAACTCATAAAGTATCTCATACCAAGCACAAGGTGCCTCCATTAGTCCATACATGGCTTTCTTCAACCTGTATACATGAGACTCCTCATGTGTCATGAATCCATTTCATTGCTTCTTCCTCAGTCTCACCATTGAGAAAAGTCGTCTTTACATCCATCTGATGTAGTCTCCAACCCATGGATGCTCCAAGATCAATAATCGTACAAATGAAGTGTATTTGGGCAACATGAGCAAATGTCTCCTCATAATCTATTCCCTCCACATGAGAGAATATAAATCTCGCTTTGTGCTTCTCGACACTTCCATGAACTGCATGTTTGATCTTATAGATCCATTTGGAAGTCACCACAGGCTTCCCTTCTGGTCTCGGAACAATATCCCACACATCATTCTTCATGTTGGGATGATACTCTTGTGTTATGGCATCTTGCCAAACTTGCTTACCTGTTGCTTCTCCATGACAAGAAGGCTCAATATCAATGATGTGGCTCATAGCTGAAGCATAGCTCGAAAATCTATGTGGTCGCTTTCTCTTTCGGAATGTATCACGAGGAGTTACATGTCCCTCTGCCTCTAGTAGAGTCTGTTGAACTCATGTAGGCTTCTCCCAACCTACTGCCAATGTCTTTGAGAATCATCAACTGGAGCTACAGGATCAACTGGATCAACAACTGTCTCCCTCTGAACTGCCGAAGGGGGAGAAGGTACTGTCTCTTCCTTCTCAAATAGTTTGACTTCCTCTGAGTCAAGTGACTCCCTCAAAAGTTTGAAGGATAGACATCTTCCTTTTCCGGTGTTGCTAACTTGGAGACATCTCATGTCTTCTCAGGTCCTTTACAGTCTCTATAGTATTTAACTGGCCTCCTGTACTAGGATAATAACTAAGATGACCTCCCATAGGGATAACAATCAAAATGGCCTCTTGTACTAGGATAATAACCAACCAAAGAAAATTGGACTCCCGTACCAGGGATCATGGCCCTTTAATAATGAAATATGAAATCTGGCCTCCCGTAGGGATAACAACCAAAATGGCCTCCTGTACTAAAATAATAACCAAGATGGCCTTCCGAAGGGATAACAACCAAAATGGTCTTCTGTACTAGAATAATAACCAAGATGGCCTCTTGAAGGGATAATGAACAATCAAACAAAAAAAAATTTGGACTCCGCAACAAGAATAATGGTCCAAGTCATGAGGGCTCCCACACCAGGGAAAAACCCTTCTTTATCAAAAGCAAGCTACTACAGAGTAATGATAAAATCAATTAAGGAAAGTAGCACAAGACTTACCTTAGTCTGCAATCATGCTCAATCTTGCTTTTGGTCTTCTCGAGAAGACCGATGTAGAGAAGAACTCCTCGTTGTTCTTGCTTGCATTCCGTGATTTCTATTGGGGTGGCTAAATTTGCTTTCCTCTCTTCTCGCATAGTGACAAGGGCTTGAAACCTTGCACATCGCTAGTTGCAAGTCTAGTCTCCTCACTAGAGCTTGAATAGGATGCACTTATAGCACACACTCAAAAGTCATCCCAAGGATTACTTTTGAACCAAATTTCAGAATTTTTACCTCAAAATAAAGTCTTCAAACTCAGATCTTCCTTTGATCACTTGTTGTGGTTGCAGATTTACCACAAATTTCTTCAAAATTTGTTATGAGACTGCTTCAGGACATGCTTCAATATTTGATAATTTGACAAATGGACGACACATCCATTTCTTCATCATTTTCTGATTCTCTGGAAATGAATTAGTACTTGAGACTATTCTTTTCCTTTCAAATGAAAGAAGGTACATCTTCTCTATCCGTCTATAATTGTCGTGTCAGGTCAAGATCTTTTATAAGCACAATCTTCATTCCTTGACAATGTCCCTTATTACTGAATGCTAGTTATGACTCCATATTCACAATGTTCATGTCTCTTAACCAATCATGCTACTTCTAGTAGATGACTTTTATACTCAACCTGCATACCTGTCACTTCTTCCTTTTTGGATGGATGTACATGTAGGTAGTATAGGCCTTAGGACAGACCTTAAACTCTGCCTTATTATTTTCCATAAATAACCTTAGGACAAGCCTAAACACTGTAAAAAACTGTCTTTAAATCTGATATAAAATTTTGTCTAGAATTGTACCTTGAATCAATACTTCAACACATGCATGAAGCTCGGCCTTATCCTCCTCATAAGATTTTCTCAGAAAAACTCTTATTCGCTGCCTCAGGTAACACTTATTCTCTGCCTCAGATGTGTTTCAACAGGTCTGCAACTTTTTTTGTTTTTGGTTTGAGGCTATGGCCTGGAACTCGACCTTAAGTCTGTTGTTAAGGGTTGCTGTTAGGCACCTTTTGGGACAGCCTAGAGGGGCCTCTTTAATCTGCGGTTTTCCTTCAAGACACTCACCAAGGCTCGACTAGGTCTGAGACCAACCTTGATCTTCACCTTAGGGTTTTAGGAGAAGGTCCGGTTCTCTCCTTACTTCAGCGGCAAGGGTTTAGCAACTCTAGAACTCACACGACCTGTCTTTATGAATGTGCAATTTGTCTTCAGGAACTGCTCTGATACCATGTTAAGTTTTAATGGTTAAGCTCATGCATTTTTATTTTATTTATGTTTAGCATAAGCTACATCCATAACCACTGCAACAACATAATAATAGTTACAGTAAACCAAGATCACAAGAAGAATAACCATGCACAAGAACAAAAGAAGTATCATGGGAAAACCCTTCTCAACCAAGGGAAAAACCCAACAATCCTTTGCTATAATGCCAAGAGAAGATCCACCATCCACCACCAAACCTAGCACACAAAAGGGTGATGCTATGACTGAGAAAGCTAGCTCCTAGAGAAGTGCGAATTGCAGTCCTCATAATTTCAAACCACAACTTCTGAAATTATGAGATGACAAGTGAGTGTGATCCACAATGGGGGTCCACTCTTATTTATACAAAACTTATCACATCAAATGACGTGTCTATTGGAACAATAGCGTCGACCTGTACAACTTAATAATATAATTAATAATTACACAATATTAATTATCTTTTCATGGCAGGGTGACTTGTACCCTTTACAACATAAATTAGGGTTTTACCAAAGTCTCACTCTCTGACAATATAGCAAGGGATCTCTCACATCCTCTAGTGCTAAACCACTAGGGACACGTCCACCTGTGCTCACCCACAGAGACACCACTCTCAACAGATCACTCAATTGAGTCCACAAGAATACCATATGGAGAGCCATCTCAAGCCGACTCAACTAAGTCCTTATGAGTACAAGGCATGAGACCATCTCAAGCCGACTCAACTCAGTCCAGAGGAGTACAAGGCAGGAGACCACACGTCATAACAACTCAGTCCAGAGTCTGATGCACACCCATCACATGGGCACACATCGTCTCAACTCAGTCCAGAGGAGAACAACCTGGAGAATGTCACACGATGCTGCAATCATCAACATAAATCACCAACGAACAGAGGATCGATAGATGGGGTTGTGGATGCCAACACGATTCTATTAAAGTAATAACTCAATATGTGGGGATCGAACAACCATCCAATTAAAGGTGATTCATTGTTGCAATGCGAAAGTGTTGTAGGATGTAATTTTTAAACAATAGGAAATCACACCACATTGAAGCACTTACACATTGAATAATCAATCACACAATAGTTAATCAACCATAGAGAAATTAAGTCCACTATAGACAACAAAGTTTTACCTTGGAAACCCATATGATAAAACCAATGTTTGATGGATATTTTATTAGGTTGAGGAAATTGTTACAAAGGTGAGTGATGCATTCTAAATCATAGTTTTAATGCATTCTTACTCACATGTGACATTGTAGATGAATTTGGCTTAGAGATAGTGTTCGGTCTTCGAATAAGCTTCTTCTCTCGAGTCCTTCATTTTCTGATGCTACTCTTCTTCATTTCCTCTTTATCTCTCCTCGTTTGAATCCCCTTCTTCTCCACAACTTTCATATTTAATGCACTACCTTGGAAGGCCAACCATCACAATGGTTTGTTTTCATCTTCCAAGTCAGAAGGATTTTTGGACTATTTACTCAACTTTGCAAAAACAATTACATGCTTATTACAAAGTTTATAGACTATATTTAATTATGATCCAATTCGGATCACCCCAACACGATTCCACAACTCGAGGAAGGAGCCTCTAACAAAGGTATATAAGAAGGATCCACTAAAGCACGTTGATTGGATAAGACAGAAAGGGTGGCACACACTGTATTTGATCGTGATGTTGCTGTGTAGTACATCCAAAAAGCATCATCATCATAATATGGACAGAAGAGATCCATTCAAATATGATGAGAATTATTTGTTAAAAGTAGTGGGAAAGATCCTAACTTGTGAATAGAAATGTGCATCAAAGAAGGTGAGAAACTACTTAGTTCCCCCACAAGAGCAAGTAGCCATAGGAAAAAAATGACACTATGAACCAACCCCAATAATTGAGAGGTAGGACTCACATCACAATAAAACAAAACATGCATTGAAAAACCATCAACTCCTAGAGCATACACAATGTCTCCAAATGTGAAAATCCGACAAGTTCTAAAACATAAACAATGTCTACAAATGTGGCGGGGTTAGTGAAAAGATCATCACATCCTAGAATAGGGAAGGCCCACGAGGCAAAATGTACTTGCAATATTTTCACCCAAAAGAGAATCCCTCAAGTCCAACAATAATGTAGAAGAAGTTGCTATAGAAGGGACATAAATAAGAAGATGTACATCATATTGTGATTGAGAAAGATCCACTAGAATAGGGAGAGAATCTTTTGTAGAAGAATCCTTAGAAAGGCACATTGGAAACAATCCCAATGCATCATGAACATAAACTCCTTCAAATATAAAATTTGCATTGAAAGGATCAGATAAACAGTATATCAGAATATGAGTCAATGTACATGATCCAAAAAACTTGAAATGCAAAGTTGAAAGTCATACCTTGATTAAGGGTTTGGCACAATAGATCAAATCCATATGTAGAGTTCATTACTAAATGTGAACCATAAACTGTGTCAACAATGCCACTTAGAGGATACTTGTCACAAAAAGTTACCCCTGCGAACTCTTCAATCCCTTGAAGAGAAGTCAAGGAAGACTTGAAGACACAACTCTCCATGTGACAACCATTACATATAGAGTTCTTTTGTACCAGATCTACCCAAATATAAGTAGCCCTATTGAAGAGGGGCAATGAGCCATTCTAAGGTCATTAGATTCAAGGAAGAAGAATGCTTTCTAAATTCTTCAAGGAATCCCTTACATAGACTAAATAAGAAAATAGTAACAACGCTTCCAGGAAATCTACAGTGTATTGTTTATATATTTAGGGCATCATAAGCCTTAGAAAAAAACACAACCCTAGAGAAATATTATTGCAAAAGGACGATCCATTGAAAACCCTAGTTCCTCATTGAAAGATATGATACCACCAACCAATAGTTTTTGGATCATATTGTTAATATGCATCATGAAGAAGGGTTAAAGCCCTAGGATACCTTCAGAGATGATCACAAAACTCTAGATCCACAACTCTTAGGGTAATGCCTCTAAACAAATAATCTCTGGATTACTAGTAGAGAAAAACAACATTACAAATGTTAAGAATGGTGTAATCTTCACGTGGCTAGGGAGGGCCCATTTTATATCATTATTGTATGTGGCCAAGGCCAACTTAAGCTCATTTATTGTAAAATTGGGTTATGGTTAATGTTGGCTAATTATTATGATCAGTAATAATAACACTACTCTTGGGAGATATGAAGAAACCCTAGCAACACAAGGCTCTAGTTTGTGTAGTTCGTAGGCTAATTGTTAGAAAAATGGGTGTGCTCGTTTCACCATAGACAATATAGAAATATTGTTACCCAACCATAGGCACAAAGGCCACCCTCAAGCACCTTAACCTTGACAGACATAATAATTATGGTACTAGACCAATAGCCAACCAAGGCTAGCTGATCGAGCAAGGATAACCAAAGACCAAGGAGAAATTCCAAACCAATACCCTGTTGATGATTACAACTACGCGAGACATTCTCCAGGACACAGACTGAGTGAGTCGACCTGAGAAAGAGCCCATGAGTTGGGTGTGCCCATGAGATGGGTGTGTGGTTCCTCTCTGAGACATAGATGGAACGTTGTGCTCCTATATGAGGTGATGAAGCCCATGAGCTGGGTGTGTGGTTCCTCTCTGAGACAGAGATAGAATGTTGTGTGCCCCTGTGTAGGGAAGCCCATGAGCTGGGTTTGTGGTTCCTCTCTGAGACAGAGATGGAATGTTGTGTGCCTCTGTGTGGGGAAGCCCATGAGTTGAGTATGTCGTTCTCTCTGAGACAGAGATGAAACAATGTATTGACCTCCTATGTGTAGAGAGTTGAGATGATGTGATACTCCAGATGATTCTCCTGTGAGTCGCAGTGAGAAAGAGATTTGCCGAGTTGGACGTGCCTATGGTTGAGCACAGGTGAACGTGATCCTAGTGGCTGAGCACTAGTGAGTGTGGTTCTCCTGTGAGATGCAGTGAGATAGAGATCTGTTGAGTTGGACGTGCTTGTGGCTGAGCATAGGTGAACGTGATCCTAGTGACTGAGCACTAGTGAGTGTGGTTCTCCTGTGAGACACAGTGAGAAATTTACTGTGAGATAGAGATGTGGCTGAGCATAGATGGATGTGCCCCTAGTGGCTGAGCATAGATGGATGTACCCCTAGTCGCTGAGCACTAGTGGCTGTATACGATCCCTCTCTATATCGTACAAGAGTCAGACTTACCTGTAATACTATTTGTGATGTAAAGGGTATAGGTCAACCCCACCATAAAGTGAAAGATAATTAATATGGTAATTATTAATTATATTGTGAGTTATTGAGGTCAGCACTTTTGTGCCAATAGACACTACTATTGATAGGCTCAGTCTAATATAAATAAAGGTAAATTCCCCATTGAGGAATCATATCACAAGTGTGAGTTTGGAAATTTCAGCAAACACTCGCTTTTGAGAAAACTGCACACCTCTCTTGGGCACTAGTGTTCTAGTGTTCTAGGGTTTGTGAGCACCCTTTTGTGTGCTAGGTTTTATGGTGGTGGAGGTCTTTCTCTTGAAGAATATAGCAAAGGATTGGCTGGGTTTTCTTCCCTTGTTGAGAAGGGTTTCCCAGGATACTTCTTGTGTACTTGTTGTTAATGTTTAAGCCATTATTACAGTTCTTTGCATTTCAATAGATAATAATAACATAAGATAGAATCACTGAGAAATACACAATCACAAGAGACACATCATTTATCCCGGGAAACCCTCATGGGGCATAAAACCCAGCGATAATTTCTTAATATAGATAGCCAATACAATGCCAAGAGATAACTCAAACAAGTACAGAAAGTCCTCTCCCAAAGATGCGCCTCTCTCTTCTCCAACTGCAGCTCCAAAACTTGTCTCTCAATGAACAATTGAGTGTGTTTCTAAGTGAGGCGCTAGCTTGCTTATTTATACAAGACTGACACATGTGGGAGTGTCCTTTCACTGGCAGGGCCGACTTCTTCTCCTGGGTGGTTATAACCACCTTTATTATATTCCGAGGCCTCTTTGATATATTCTGGGGCCGACTTCTTTTTTTGCCTATTACAATTATATTATGACCAATCCATAAAAGGGGATTTGGTCCTTTTACAATAGCTTACATGATCAATCCACAATAGGGATTGATCCAATGAATAATATATCAAATAATAATGAGAATACACTTTGCAGTTACATTATTTCAACACTTGTGCATGGTGTTTTCTTCTTGTGATCTTGGTTGCTGCAACAAATTTTTAATGGTGAAACTGCAAATGTCTATGGTTCAAGTAAGATACTAAAAATGGAATGAACTTCATGCTTGAGCCTAGCTTAGTTAAAACTCAACATAACCCAAGACAAGATCAATACTGCAACAATTGTAGTTCTCCTTCACTCATGGACACTTCTTGTCCTTATGCAGTTGTGAGTGAGTAAGCGACAAATGCGATCTAGCTCCCTTTATTTATACTTCTCCATCTTAACTGATTGGGCCGACTTCTCTTCTCGGGGGCTAATACCTCAATATTAATTTATTCTATTAAGTCGACTTTGTTCTAGGGTTATTATCCAAAGCTTTAGGGTTTTTCTTGCTTCCCGGAATATTCTAGTCTCGTCAAAGGCTACACGTGGAGGTTAATACCTCCCGCAACTACCATAATATCAACACTCCCTCCTAGCTAGGGAGGTATTAAAGGAAACGGTCTTGAGCACAAACATACCATTCAACCGATAGCATCATCATAGCCACACATACTATCTCATGATCAAATCATAAGCACCATCATCACTATCCAACTAGATAGTCTCCATGGCAATCGAAACAATGCCATCCAATAGAACACAACTGTGTCTATTCATAGTAGTATACAATTACTATCCAGTGGTACACAACCATTCTCAGTCGCAGACTTCTACTAACCACACAATCACTACCAGTGGATCACATCCACCACAGTAGCATACAACTACTGTCTAGAGACATACAATCTCTACAACAATCATATCATCTGATATCAATGATGTCAAACGTTGAATTTGACCCAAAATTTTAACCTTGACGTTTTTGCCTTGTGAGAGTGCCAATAGGTGCGCTGGACTAAGGTGCACTAGAATATCCTCTCCTTGAGTAAACTGTTCGATGATAAGGTGCTGGGCAAGAGGTTTTAGGGTTTGCAGTTGCACCTGCTAGTAACCCTAGCGATAATGCTTTAGTAATTGTGCCTGCTAGAAACCCTAGCGACAGTTCTTCAACGAGCTTGATAATCTTATGGCTTGGCTTCCTTCCAGTGGTTAGACTAACTGAAGGAGGTGTGGGCCCATAACTTGTTAGAAAAATGGGTGTGCTCGTTTCACCATAGACAATATAACAATATTGTCACCCAATCATAGACACAAAGGCCACCCCTGAGCACCTTAACCTTGATAGACAAAATAATTATGATAGCAGACCAATAGCCAACCAAGGCTAGTGCACCAAGCAAGGATAACCAAAGACCAAGTAGAAATTCCAAACCAATAACCCAAGACAAGATCACTACTGCAATAGTTGCAGTTCTCCTTCACTCATGCACACTTCTTGTCCTTATGCAGTCGTGAGTGAGTAAGTGACAAATGAGATCTAGCTCCCTTTATTTATATTGATCCATATTAACTGACTGGGCTGAATTCTCTTCCACTCAATATTAGTTTATTTTGTTAAGCCGACTTGTCTTCTAGGGTTATTATCCAAAGCTTTAGGGTTTCTCTTGCTTCTCAGAATATTCTAGTCTTGTCAAAGGTTACACGTGGAGGTTAATACCTCCTGCATCTACCATAATATCAACACTAATGATGCCCATGGTATGACACGCGGGGGGGTCGAATCCCCCTTCCTTCAAGAATGTTCTGATAGCTGTTGGGCGAAACCCGCATCCTGGAAACCATGAAGCTCCCCCAGGATCTAGTATCTCTTCTCAAGGGGGGGACAAATCCAATGCGACATAAGACATCCCGATGGTAGATCAGACCCCGGTCGTGGAGGAAGGACCAAAATAGAAACCAAGCCTATGTATACCAAAGGCGCAAAATATACCCATGTATGAAATCCATTGTGAAAGTGTAAGTAGTTATGTCCAATATATGCAAGATCATGCAGTTATAGGAAAATTCCTTGGAATGTGGCCCACGGAGGAGGATCTGGTCGCTTAGATCAATACTCGTTGGAAACCCCAGGGAAGATTTAATCTCGAGCTGGGTTCCAAAGGATTTTTTACTACCATATTTCACAGTCTGTGAGATCAAAAACATATCTTTGAGAATGGATCATATTTCTTTAGAACGACAGGGTTACACCTGTGATATTGGATGGAGAAATTTGACCCCAACAAGGAAGACTTCACCTATGCCCTGGTTTGGATACACCTCTATTCTCTCCCTTAGGAATTTTGGGATGAAGAAATTCTGGCTGGAATCAGAAACACCCTTGGCACTTATGTTAAATCGGCTAAAGTCACTAAGAAGGGCATATATACAACACATGCCAGAATTTGCATATATATGAACGTCTCGGTTCCTGTCCTAGACTCCATTTGTCTCTCTTATCAGGACTCATAATGGATCCAAACTTTGGATTATGAATACATTCCATTTCGATGCGATCGTTGTCATGAAAATGGCCATATCTATAGAGATTGTCCGCTTCTCAATCTCCCCAAACCCCCAAAGATATATCTACTGAAGGATGAAGATGGCTTTACCAAAATCATAACTCGGAGAAGAATTGGTCACAAACTCTCCCCTTATGGTCTAGCCAAAACCCCATCTACGAAAAATAACAATGAGATCCTTAGTTCATCGCCTAAAAATACGGTCCCAGAGCCCTCCTCTGAGTCCTCCCTTCATGGATCCAAATCTATAAAATCATGCCTCACTCCACACCCCAGAAGATCCTAAATGGCCCAAAACCTTAAAAGTTCCTTTGGACATTCCCCCTCTATAATATGTGCCCATGCATCAGGAGAATGAGAAAGACACTGACCCCGATCAAAAATACATGGATTTGGAAGGGATCAAGATTCAAGGTATCGTGGATGCGTGCCAACGCCAAGATATCAAATCCATCTTGAGTGAGCATTTCCAACACGTTTGAAAATATCTGTGTAGAAACACCAACAAATATTCTATACCCCATCTTTAGTTGAGTTCATCCACGAACCTAGGGGTCCGAACCAACAAGCCAAAGATGCCCAAGAAATCCCCCAAGGATGACAAGCGTAGAGGTCACAAGTCTAATCTTTAGCTTCTTAAGGAAATCAGAGATATTCTAGTTAACTCTGGGCATAATGCGTTGATTATGGATTTGTACCAACCCTCCTCCAACCCAAGTTATCAATGAAAGTTCTCTCTTGGAATATCAGAGGCCTAAACAACAAGAGCAAGCAACGACTCTTGCAAAACAAGGTACTTAATGAATGCCCATATATTTTTCTCCTTCAAGAAATTAAGTGCTCCAGTTCTTCTCTAGATAACATTGCGAGGAAACATTGGAAGGAAGGGATTTCTATTGCTTTGGATGCCAAGGGAGATGCTGGAGGGATTTGCATTCTATGGAACCCTACCATGATTATCCTCGACAATTTCTTTGCCACACCACATAGTCTTACAACTCGCTTCAAACCAATTGAGCTTAGATGTTTGGATTTGTTACCAATGTGTATGGACCTCATCATATAAATGATAAAATCGTCTTCCTCAAGTTGCTTTAGGGTTTAGAGGAAATTGTTGGATCTAATTTTTGGATTATGGGTTGAGATTTCAACATGATATCTTCACTAGAGGAAAAAAAAGGTGGAATCCGCAGACTGGAAGGGGACAATGACTCCTTTCAGTCCTTCATGAAAGACAACAAGCTCATTGATATCAATATTAACAATGCAATGTTCACTTGAAACAACAAGCGTGGGGGAAATCAACATAGTGCTTGCAAACATGGAAGGTATTGTGTCTTCGAGTCACTAATGCTCTCCTGATATCATATGGAGGCTAGTATTACCTTGGAAGTACAAGCGATCCCTTGTAAAATGCCGTTTTGGTTTGAGAAATTATGGCTCTCTCACCCAAACTTTCAAGAAAATATTCAGAAATGGTGGAAGGAGGATGATACAGCCCATGGCACTCTTATGTATCACTTCCAACAACGTCTAAAGGCATTAAAAAATCATATCAAAATCTGGAATAAACAAGTATTCTACAATATTTTTCAAGAGGGGAAAAGGATGGGGTCTTAGATGGAAGAACTTCAAAAGCAGGGCATCGACCATGGATGGACTGATGATTCCATCAACTAGGAGAAGTAGATATCCAACCAACTAGAAGAGTACATATGTCAAGAGGAAATCCTTTGGAGACAAAAATCCGTAGTTCAATGTGTTAGAATATTTCGATGTGCTCATTTAACTAGAGACAATATCACAATATTTTCACCCAACCATAGGCATGCAGCCACCCCGAGCACCTTAACCTTTACTAGATAGAATGATTACATAAATCCACACTAGAACCAACAGATAAACCCTAATTGCAGCAGTAGCACAAGATGGAACTAGAAAACACCATCCAACTTCAACAACATCGCAAGACAAGTAGAGCGCACCTTCTCCAAGGGTAGCACACAAGAGAGAGAGAGTCTCCACAACCACAAAAAAAAGAACAATACTCAATTGCAGCAGTTGCAGTTACACTTCTTAGGATATCACCAAGAACACCACCAAGAATATCATAATACCACCAAGAATGTCACCAAGAATACCACCAAGAGATACTAGAAGGTACGACACATATCTTAGGCTAGATAGTGTTGAAAT
>ML788626.1:240535-253562 GCA_009831015.1 Picea engelmannii
GGAATTTGAAATGAAAGACCTTGGCCTAATGCATTATTTCTTAGGTCTTGAGGTATGGCAGAGTCCTGAGAGGATCTTCCTTAACCAAGGGAAGTACATGGTCGAAATCTTGAAGAGATTCGACATGTTGGAATGCAAGCCCAAGAATACACCCATGGGAGCGAAGCTGAAGCTGCTGGTCGATACTTCGTCAGAATTGATTGATGCCACACTGTACAGACAAATTATTGGATCGCTGATGTACCTGACGAACACCAGACCATACATTTGTTTTTCCATGAATTCCTTGAGTCAGTTTCTGGTAGAACCCAGACGTGTTCACCTAGTGGATGCAAAACATGTGATGAGGTACCTTAAAGGTACAATAGATTATGGTCTCAACTATGATCGAGATCATGATTTCACATTGAGTGGATATACTGATGCAGATTGGGCAGGAAGTGTTTCTGACAGGAAAAAAACTTCAGGATGCTGTTTCAGTTTGGGATCAACTATGATCTCGTGGCAGAGTAGGAAACAATCTAGTATTGCTCTAAGCACAACGGAAGCATAATACATTGCTGCATGTTCTGCCAGCTGCGAAGCTATATGGCTTCGAAAGTTGCTGACCGGTCTATTTGACTTAGATATGAGAGAAACCTTGATTCTATGTGACAACCAGAGCTGCATAAAGATGACAGAGAATCCTATATTCCACGACAGGTCGAAGCACATAGAGATCCGTTATCATTACATCCGTGACATGGTACAGAGAGGAGCCTTAAAGCTCTAGTACATTAGCATGGATGAACATGTTGTTGACGTGTTGACCAAGCCCCTATCTCGTGTGAAGTTTGAGTACTTCCGAGATAAGCTTGGAATAGTTCGAAATGATCTTCCTCGAAAGGGGGAGTAGTTGCTGTGTTCCTTGCTTCTGACCTAGTTGTCAGAGGTAAAGCAAGATGAGATGTTCCTTGCTTCTGACCTAGTTGTCAGACGTAAAGCAAGATGAGATGTTCCTTGCTTCTGACCTAGTTGTGAGATGTAAAGCAAGATGAGATGTTCCTTGCTTCTGACCTAGTTGTCAGACGTAAAGCAAGATGAGATGTGTACCTTGCTTCCGACCTAATGGTTGTGACGTAAAACAAGATGATATGATGAGACTAGAACTGAGCTTTCAGCTGGATAACTGTGACGTAAAGCCAGTCTAGTATCCTACTTCCAACTTGATGGTTGTGACGTAAAACAGGACGAGTATCTTGCTTCCAGCTTGAGTGCTGTGACGTAAAGCAAGACAATGAAATGAGACCAGTACTGTGCTTCCAGCTTGATAGCTATGACGTAAAGCCAGTCTAGTATCTTGCTTCCATTCTGAGTGTTGTGACGTAAAGCAAGACATTGAGATGAGACAAGTACTGAGCTTCTAGCTTGACAGCTGTGACGTAAAACCAGTCTTGTATTATGATGAGCCAGCCTTGTGCTGTGATGATGATGATGTATCAATTTTTATACTAATACATATTGATGCAGATGATGATGGCATTCCTTTGAGAATGATGATGCTGCCGATGAAGAAAACTTCCGATGATTTATAGATACGTCAGTCAGTGTTCCAAGATGATATTGATGATGTTGTCCTCTCACCCACTTGCTGCTGTGGATGATGTTGTCCTCTCTCTCTCGCATGATGCTGCTGAAGAATACCCTTCTTGTCAAGGTGGAGTGTTGAAATAATGTAACTGCAAAGTGTATTCTTATTATTATTGATATATTATTCATATGATCAATCCCCATTGTGGATTGATCATGTCGGTTATTGTAATAGGACCAAATCCCCTTTTGTGGATTGGTCAAAAGACAATTGTAATAGGTAGAATAAGAAGTCGGCCCCAACAGATATTAAAGAGGCCCAGAAATATAATAAAGGTGGATTTACCCACCCAGTTTGAGAAGTCGGCCCTGCCAGTGAAGATACACTTCACACGTGCTAGACTTGTATAAATAAAGAGGCTAGCGCCTCACTTAGACACACAACTCACTTTCTCATTGAGATACAAGTTTCAGATCTGCTGCTGGAGAAGAAGGAGAGAGAGAGTGGCGCATATCTGGGGGAGGACTTTCTGTATTAGTTTAAGAGATCTCTTGGCATTGTATTGGCTATCTATATTAAGGAAGTTTTGCTGGGTTTTCTTCCCCTAGAGGGTTTCCCAGGATAAATGCTGTGTCTCTTGTGATTGTGTATTTCTGAGTTATCTTGGATATTTCTATTGTTATCTAATGAAATGAAAACATCTATAATAATGGCTTAAACATTAACAGATAGCGCTAGAGAGAGAGAGAGAGACCAAGAATCACCCCAAAAGATTCCCCTTCTTTTCTTGCAGTTGCATCACCAAACTTGCGCTATACTTGAGAGAGTGAGTGAAGTGAGTGAGTACAAATGAGCTCAAGCGCCTCCTATTTATAGTTCTCTTTGTCACTTGTCTAGGTCGACTTCTCTTTCTAGAGGGTAATACTTTAAATAATTTATTCCGCTGAGCCGACTTGTCTTCTAGGGTTTTTACACATCTGTTTATAATTTCTCTTGCTTTCAGAATATTCTATTCTATCCAAAGGTTACACATGGAGGTTAATACCTACCACAACTACCATAATATCAACACTCCCTCCTAGCTAGGGATGTATTAAATGTAATGATCTCAAATAGATCCATCCATTTCACATGGTATGAGAAAAGCTCACATAGTCTTGTAGACCATTCTACATGTAACATCATCATAGCCACACGTGCTATCTCATGATCACGTAGATGAAGTCACAAACATGATCATCACTATCCATCTAGCTGGAAATCACTTCCAACACTACTAGTTGGCACACTAGCCTAGGAAACACCTTCAACACTATTGGTAGTCTGCATGGAAATCATGTAGTAGCACATAGGTACTATAATTCCATCCAATAGATCACAACAATGTCGATTCATAGTAATACACAACTGCTATCTAGTGGTACACAACCACTCCTAGTAGCGCACGACTACTATCTAGTGACACACAATCACTACCAGTGGAACACATCCACCACAATAGCACACAACTACTGTCTAGAGATCCATAGTCTCCACTGCAATCAACTAATAGCTACACAATTTATCATCATGTAGTACAATAGTCTCCTGGAATCAAATCATATCATCGTCTGCATCATCTCTCGATGCCATACTCCATCTGAGTAATCGGGCATGACGCTGAATAAGTCATGTTCTTGACTTGGCACACTCAACAAAGTGTCTTGCATAAGTCACTCACTCAACAAAGTGATATATGGACCATTCTTCCTATTTTGGTCACTTCCCGTGACATAGGAAGAAGGACTGTCCCAACAGATGCTAAAAGCCACACCATGGGCTATGCAGACCATTCTTCTAATCTGGATATACATCCTAGAAGAATGCTAGTCCTCCCAGATGCTGAAAGCCATGTCATAGGCTACAAGGACCATTCTTCTAATCCATACATACATCCTAGAAGAATGATTGTCTTGGACCATTTCCCCCCTTCTTCCCACTACTGTGAACTCAGGGAAAATGTTTGTCTTGTACCAATCTCCCCACTCTGGTCTCTACTGTGAACTTAGGGAGATGGACCATTCTACCCGTCTGGGAAAATTCTCAGGAGAATAAATGTCCTGGAAAATTCTACTCGTCCGAGCAATTCCCTAGGAGAATCGTTGTCCATGGTACATCAACAATCTGTCAAGTTGGACCATTCTCCATAGGGAGAATGTCAGTCCATCAACAATCTGTTCTGCCTAGACCATTCTCCACCTGGAGAATGTCTGTCCACCAACACACTGACTATCCATGATGCCATATATCAACACTCCCTCCCAATTGAGGAAGTCACCACCTCCCTTTCAACCAAGGGAGTTATCTACACAAGTCCCAACTTGTCCCTCAAGTATGAAAACTTTATCTTGGACAAAGCTACGTCAAAATATCAACTGTCTGCTCATCGGTGGAGATGTACTAGAGAATTACTTCTCCCTTCTGGA
The DNA here is from genome assembly GCA_009831015.1 of Picea engelmannii. NCBI lineage: Eukaryota > Viridiplantae > Streptophyta > Pinopsida > Pinales > Pinaceae > Picea > Picea engelmannii. The sequence goes on from ML788626.1 coordinate 244,571, forward strand.
CTTTATCACAGATAAAATAATACTTGATCTCAATGTGCCTCGACCTGTCATGGAACACGAGTTTCTATGAAATCTTCACACAACTATGATTATCACAATATATCACAGTCGAATCCAACGCCTGATCAAATAGTCCAGAAATCAACTTACGAAGCCACACTGTTTTCGTACAAGCATCACATGCTGCAATGTACTTTGCTTATGTTGTGCTGAGTGCGATAGAATTCTGTTTCCTTCTAGTACATGATATCATAGCATAGCCCAAACTTAAACATATACCATAAGTACTCTTTCTCTCATCTGCAAATGTACGTCACTGTTTGAGGCATATATCAAACCATAATTTAGCATCCCACGAAGATATATCAAAATGTGATTTGCAGCTATCCAATGCTCATGTCTAGGTTCCACCTGGAGCTGGCTCAACGTGTTCACAAACAAACAAATTTCTGACCAGGTATTATCAATGAGCCAATCAACTGTCGGTACATGGATGAGTCTATTGGATCAGAATCAGAGTCTCTCATCTTCTTCAAATCTGTCACCATGGGAATTGCCATGGATTTGCAATCCATCATCCCAAACTTTTGAAGGATATTTACAACATACTTCCCTTTCCCTAGGAAGGTTTCACCATGCTTCTATGATACTTCTAGTCCCAAATAATAATGCACAAGACCAAGATACTTAATATCGAATTCAGAGGGTAACTCCCGCTTACACTGAATAATGAGAGGCTCAACACCTGTTCGAAACAAATCATCAACATATAGTAGCCGGATCACAGGTGCATCATTCACAACCTTGTAATCAATATATGGATCAACATAGCTCTTGGAAAATCCAAGTCTCGTCAAGTAATAGTCAATTCGTGCATACCAAGCTCTTGGAGCTTGGTTGGCTCCATACAAGGCCTTCTTTAATCTGCATACATGGGTTTCTCTTGGGTGTACCTCAATACCTTGAGGTTTCTCTATGCATACTTCTTCCTCAATTACTCCATTGAGAAAAGTGGTCTTTACATCCATCTGATGTAAACTCCAACCCATGGATGCCGCAAGACATACGATGGCTCTAATAGAGGTGTATTTGGAAACTGGAGTAAACATCTCATCATAGTCTTCTCCCTCTTGCTGGGATAACCCTCTAGCCATGAATCTTGCCTTGTATTTATCGATACTCCTATCTACTCCATGCTTTATCTTGTAAACCTATTTTGAAGTGACTACAAACTTTCCTTTAGGTCTAGGAACAATTTCCCATACAACATTTTTCATGATGGATTGCTATTCTTCCATCATAGCTTCCTTCCATTCTTTCTTCTTGACAGCTTCTTCAAAGGTGGAAGGTTCTTCATTGGGATGTTCTGGAGAACATGTACTTTCTTCCTTGGGATCCTCATGTTCCTCTTCATCGTTGGAGTCCATGGAATATTCTATAGCTTTCCTGAAGGAAATATTTGCATCAAAAGTCACGTCCCTGCTGATTTCAACCTTCTGTTGACCTGGGACATAGACTCTGTAAGCTTTTGATGTCTCACTATATCCAACGAATATGCCCTTATTTCTCGAATGTTCCAAGTTCTTTCTTTTTTCATTGGGAACATGAATATAGACATGACAACCAAAGATCCTCAAGTGTTCAACACTTGGCTTCTTTCCGGAGAAATATTCTTCTGGAGTCATGTTATTCAATATACGATGAGGACTTCTATTCTGAACATAGACGGCTGTCATAACTGCTTCTCCCCATAGAAACATGGATAGATTCTGGTCATTCATCATTTCCTTAACAGATTCTTCAATGGATCGATTCTTTCTTTCTGCCACACCATTCTGCTGAGGATTGTAGGGAGTAGTGAGTAGTGAGCTCCCTCCTAATCCCAACTTCTTTACAAAAGGAAATGAGCTCCTTGGAGGTGTATTCTCCTCCATTATTAGATCTTGATTTTCTTGTTTGTCAAGTTTTCCACTTTAGCTTTGAATTCTTGGAACTTGCTAAATACTTCATCCTTTGTATCTGAGTGAACAATGTCCAAAAACTCCTTTTTCTTTCCACGCTTCCTGTAGAATTGGTACTTGGTGAGATCACTTGCCTCACCACTTGATGGAGTCATTTGCTCCATGTTTGCAATTGTCACTATAGCTCCTTCTCATAGCTATTGTTTGTGAGCTTCCTAGCACAAGAACAACAAGAGAAAAATTATTTCCAATAGCATTTTCATAAGAATATATCTATGGTAACAAGGATGATAGTCATCATAGAATTACCAAGGTGACCTGCTCGGGAGAAAAACAAGAAATATCTCCTAGAGGAGATGCTAGTTCATTTTGAAAAAAAGTGAAATAAACATCTATATCAATAGTTCTTACATGCAACCAAGTATACCTAGCAGTAATATAACCTTTCAAATATTGTTGTCGCAACTATAGTGTTTACTTGTACTGTAGAAACTATCAAACTTGATATGTGCAAATTGAAACTTAACAATTTGATCAATCAAACCTGGAACCTGAAGCCTCAACTGCTAGGGAGGGTGCGCTTGTTCCTATGAATGTAATGAATCCAAGATCACTGTTTGGACAAGGTCTCTTGTACATCCCCTGCAAAAACACTCATGCTTTGTTGGATGATATAAGTTGAAAAGCATATACAAGTGCATAACTTTGAAATTTGTAGCATCGTTCAACTTGTCTTCTAATATGAAAGTAGACACGATCTTGACAATAAGAGGTTAAAAAATGAATAAAAAATGTTCAATGATTAGAACAAGCTAGAAACTTTAAAATTTCAACTTTGACCACAAAATCAATTTTGACCAAAAGTCAACCTTCGACTTTGACCAATCAACCTTCGACTTTGCTTTGACCAAGAACTCAAACTTGATGTTTTTGCTCGCTGAGGGAAACATAGGGTGTGCTAGGATAGGGCGCACTAGAATACCCAAAAAGTAGGTCCAACGTTTCACTGAAAGTTCCCAATAATTTAAGTTAGGGTTTGTTGCAGCTGCAAAATCAGAAACCCTAGTTGCAACTGCAACTGGTGCTATAACGAGATTAACAAAGAACTGCCGATCTACCTTCCAGTGGTTAGATTGTTTTGAAGGTAGTGTGGGCCCATGAACTATTATAATATTTTGTTGTGCTCGTTTAACCATAGACAATATCACAATATTGTCACCCAACAATAGACATATAACCACCCCTGAGCACCTTAACCTTTGCTAGATAGAATGATTTCAGAAAGCCACACTAGAACCAACAAATAAACCCTAGCTGCAATAGTACCACGAGATGGAAACAAGAAACACCATCCAACTGCAACAACATCACAAGACAAGGAGAGCGCACCTTCTCCAAGGGTAGAGCACAAGAGAGAGAGTCTCCACAACCACAAAAACAAGAACAATACTCAATTGTAGCAGTTGTAGTTTCACTTCTTTGGCTATCACCAATAACACCACCAAGAATATCAAAATACCACCAAGAATGTCACCAAGAATACCACCAAGAGATACTAGAAGCTAGGGCAGATATCTTAGGCTAGATAGTGCTAGAGAGAGAGACCAAGAATCACCCCAGAAGATGCCCCTTCTTTTCTTGCAACTGCAGCTCCAGACTTGCACTATACTTGAGAGAGCGAGTACAAATGAGCTCAATCACCTCCTATTTATAGTGCTCTTTGTCACCTGTCTAGGCCGACTTCTCTTTCTGGAGGGTAATACTTTAATATAATTTATTTTGCTTATCTGACTTGTCTTCTAGGGATTTTACACATATGTTTAGGATTTCTCTTGCTTCTGGAATATTCTATTCTAGCCAAAAGTTACACATGGAGGTTAATACCTCCCACAACTACCATAATATCAACATAATGGATGAAAAAGGGGAGCAAAACTGAAAGTTTTTCCATCACTCCATGGTCCAGAAAAGGCAATCCAACTGCATCACTTAGATCAATATGACTCAAGGTAACAAGCTAACTTCCCATAATGATATTGAGCAATTACCAATTATTTTAACACCCTCTTATTTGAACCCATTCCTGATACATCTTAAGCTATTCTTTCTATTACAAGAAACTTCCAAAAACTTATATCTGTTGAACATAATGACTGTTAGATGTGGCCTCTTTCCCTCCTTGAGGTTGAAGAAGCTGTTATGAGCCTTGCCCCTGGAAAATCCCCAGGTCTGGATTTCATTTTATCATAACTGTCACTTGAGAATTACATATTGGCTGAAATTTTTTCCCTACTTAGGAAATTCACTCTATCTCTCTCTTGATGCTTTGTGGATTCTTTTACTTTTCTATTGGAGGAAGAAGCTAGGCGCCATCTCTTGATGCTTGTCTCTTTGCAATTATGATGAAATATTCTTGATAAAGAAGGATTTTTCATGCTATCTCTTGGAATTGGTAAGGAATTTCTGCATATTGTGTTGTTTCTTCTTGTTTCAAGGTTAAATTGTCTAGATCCTTGGAGGAGTATAAGGGCATACACCCTCCATCAAGATCCATCTATTTTTCATTGAAAAATCTATTTTGCAAAGGTTGCTACAAGGAGTAAAAATGCTTACACCCCTAGAGAAGTAATAAACCCTATATCATACACAAGAGACTCAATTAACCCAATTGATAAGGAACTAATATACTTGCATTGGAGATTGTATATTCATGCATTGGTATATGTGAAATTGTGAGATATTGCAATTGTTTAAGTTGGATTTGATTTTACATGATATAGGCTTTCTTGTTCTCTAGGGATGTCTTGATTGGCCAAGTAATTCTTATTTCTCTTATAAATTTATTATACAACCAATAGGGCTGTAACAAACTAATCTAAATCTCATTGTTTACTCAATATTCTACCACTAAAATTTACTTGCAAGTTGCCATAATTAATCTACTAGTCATTAGCTATCTTTTGGGTGGATTGTTTGATGATTTTGGTGGCTAGAATTTGTTTCTGTAGCAATTGATTGCTATAGAAATTAGGATGTTATATGAATTGTTTATAACACTACATAACAACCCTCCAATCACCATCAAAATCTTGCTTTAATCATTGGAAGTTTAACTAGTCATTGCTAACTTTGTTTCCAATATCTTGTACTTGATTCTTGGTGGTCAAATTTGCATTTGTTATTATCATTTATTTCTGATATATATATTTTCGTACTGCTGCAATTTGGGACAACAAGGTCTCTTGCTGAATCCCTCTTGGTTTTTAAGCATCTATTACTATATATTGTCTTGTTCTGAGTAGGGCTAACATTGTTTTGCAAGTACATCATTTTTGGCAACCAATTACCCACTCACAAGACTCTTTCCGAAGCTTCCTCTCCACATTTGACCTTGAACTATAAGGGGACCTTTCATATATTATCACTTTCCATCTCAATCCCCCTAGGGTCACCTGAGATTCCCCCCATGTGGTGATTTCATCATCACTAAAGTGAGGGGAGTGTTTATCTGAAACAACCCTTCTGTAATCAACTAAGTGGTAAGGAGATAAGAAATATGTATATTAAAAATTGATAATCAAGCATAGTTTTTTTTTTAACTAGTTTACACCAAAAGTAGAATTTTAATAGGCACAAGATCTCACCACACAATATATGTTACTTCACTTTCTAGTATGTTAAAATCATAATATTCATCCTTTCCTTGCAATATATAAAGTATTTCCACTCATTACAATTTAATAGTCGAAGAGCTACTATTACCACTTTTAAAACTTCAAATTAAAAAATTTAAGAAATGATTAAAGTTATATCTATTACTAGGAACTCAAATCAATAATCATCAAGGTTATAACACTTAACCTTCTCTACACTTCTTCATATTAAATATGTATTTAATAAAAAAACATCCATCTAATAATATATACCCATATTATATACCCATATTATTGATGACCCATATCCTCATATTAAATATGTATTTAATAAAAAAACATCCATCTAATAATATATACCCATATTATTAATGACCCATATCCTAAGATAACATCGGTTCCATCTTGTATTTGCCATTTACACATCCATTCTATTTTTACAAAGTTCCATTAATCAAGAATATCAATTTCATATATATCTAGATTATTAGCGTCTTGTAATCCTTTCATCAATATTACTTATATCGTTATAAAACATAATTATTGCCTTTCACTATCAATATAATTTAAGAGTCTACATATTTTTTGTGGGACTTAAATACAAGTCTAAGGTTATTGCAACTACTTTCCAAACCTCCACGGGTAATTCAAGTTTCCATTCTCAAGAACTAAATAAAGTTGAAGTGTTATGTATTTTTATTTAATGTTAAAAACATTAATGAACCTCTTAAATGTAATAGCAAAAACTTTAACTCTTTTAAACGATTAAATAATTTCGTCAATAGTCATATTTCTTAATTTGAATTCTAAAATTATTAAACCATATGAGGATAAGTTGTATCCTCATAATAAAAGAATATTATAATCAATCGACTCAAATTAAAAGATTAAGTAAAATACACATGCGGTTCAAGGGATAGTTAATAATATATACCAGTCACATTTCGATTTGATAACTATTAGTATAATATGTGTAATTCATTGATATAAAAATTAAATGAAATTACTTGTTCCAATTATTTAGTTTTCTTGCCGATTGTGTTGGCTATTGGCCTTAACCTCCACTTTCAAAATTATCAAATCCAGTATAGATACAAAGGCATGACTCCAATTGTTAACTGATAACAACAATTGAAAATTTTCGATTACATCGAAACCTTATCAAGAGAAAAAGGAGACTTGACATTACCTTTGCAAGTTGACTAAATTCGAGTTGAGTAGATAATTTTTCGTTTACACGTCTTCATGCACAATTATTTAATTTTTAATAATTATTTTAGAGAATTATTCACTCATTACATGTGTCACAGTCTTCCCAAGTTGCACATGTTATTTCTCTTTTTATTTTATTTATTTAGGCATTTTCCCTCACATTCCCCAATGTGTTCCTATTTTTGTTCTTAGTTTTTCCCTAGTTCCCCAGTTTCTCATTTATTGAGTGTCCCCTAATTAGATCTTAGTTTGAGTTGGATCAGGAGTCTTATTAGTCCCCGCCAAAGGCGTAGAGGGACTATAGCGATCGATAATTCGTTGACTTGATATCAGTTTGTCCTTTGACCACAAATATTTGCATAATATCTATTGTTGGAGCTAGGGAACTAAAAACATAGATTTTTATATAATAAAAAAATACTATATATGTCATGATCTGATTGGATAACAGATTGGAGGTCTTATTGATGGCTTCACTATTCCCAATGTTTTATATGTTACCATATCCAAAGTTTTTGATCATATACGATCTTTCTGAGTTGTTATTAGTTCCCTGTTTTTTTCTTGAAATGTTTGGATATCCAAAGTTTTGAAGATAGATAGTCAGTTTTTTATTTATAAGTTGACTTCATATTAGTTTGTCTTTTGAATATTTTTTTTTTACTTACATAGGCTCTTCTGTTCGAACTATTGTTACTATTTTGTTTTATTATTATTGTTATAAATTTATATAATCAATGTTTTTTTTGTACGTAAGAGACCTGCCACGCTGCAATCTTTCTTAAATGTTTACAGAGCAGTTGTGACAGACTTAAATGTTTACTTAACAGGCTTCACAACCTTAAATGTTTACGTAGAAGGCCTGTTACAATACACTTTCTTCCATTTTTTTTTATATGCAATGTTCTCTGCAGTCAATGTGGGCAATATTGTTCTTCAGTGACATTGTTGGTTCACTGGTTCATGCTTGCATCTTGTATGTTCACTGATTTCTTATTTGCCTGTTGTTGTTGTTCTTGTTTGCCTGTTGGTCTTGTTGCAGTTTGCACGCTTGGGGTTCTGCAACCGTGATTGGAACTTCTCTTCTGTCGTTCCCCATTGACGGGTGGGTTTGGGTGCCATGTTTATTTTTGCTTGATATTTGCAATTTGCAGGTGGGAAATTTTACTACCGGAGATGCCTGAGTCGAAATCCTCTTGCAGAACATCTTTGTAATACGATTTCCTTTTGCGATGTGTCACTGTTTCTGTGATGGGGGTAGGTTCTGTGTCGAACATTGGCCTTTGAACGGTCCTGCTAGCTTTGAATTTTCCCTGATAGGTCTCACAGCCTGAACTATTTGGTTAATAGAGGTGTTGCAATACATTTTCCTCTAATTTTTTTGATACAATCTTGTGTGCAGTGAATTTGGCCAATATTGTTCTTCACCGACATTCCTGGTCGACTGGTTGGTGTTTTCTTCTTTGTTTGCCGAATGTTGCTTATTGTTGTTTGATTCAACTTTGTAGGGCTCGGGTCCTGCAGCTGCAGTTGGGCCTTTTGGTGCTTCTTAACTGGATTTTTATTTGCTGCTTTCTCTTGTTTTCTTAAGCTTTGCGACGTTGGGGTGCTGCATCTGCAATTGGATCTGTTCTTACATTGTTTTGCAGTTGGCTCCCCAGAAAATACTATTAAGATAAAATAATATGAAAATTTTTGCGGTCGATGTAAATTGCATCTCTTACGGCTTCAACCAGTGCTTGTCGGGCTCCAACTATATTTCATAGATGACAATGTTTTTCCCATGGTTAATGTCTTCCTATGGCTTCATAGTTATTAGAGTAAGTGTTGTTGTCTGAACGATAAAGTTCTTCTCTCCCTTTCTTTTTCCTCTTGTAAACTTTCTCGTTTTTACCTTTTGTTTGTGTTTCTGGTTCTATACTTTGCCATGTTTCTGTAGTCGCAGGTTCCCGAGGTGGAAAATTGACAAAGCGTCATTTCCATCTATATCTTCACATCACGAGTCCGGTCAACCACCGTTCGTTTTCATATTTATCCAATTTATTCTAAACTTGCTCATTTTCCCCTTTTGTTCTTACCCTCTATTATGCGTTTTTGGTTCTATGCTTTGTCATTTTTCTATGCTCGCAGGTTCTCGGTGTGGCGAACTGAAAAATCATCATCTCC
>ML788626.1:261350-307842 GCA_009831015.1 Picea engelmannii
CACCGACTTCCTTTTTACTTCAGCACCAACTGAGTGAAGGCACCAACCTTCAGATTCTACAAGCACCCACTTGCAGAGAAAGAGACATACGTTTCCCTAGCACCACCCTACCACCCTAATTTGCCAAAATAAATATTGCTCAAGTCAACTTATTCATTCTGATATAGCTTGCTTACCCTTTCTGCTGATCTACTCTGCATTCTTCACTGTCTCTGATCTGCTGCTCTGCTTCACTGTCCTCTACAACTCATTCTCAACTTCTTCTCCTGTCACGCAGATTCTCCTCTCACTTTTCTCACCTGCAGAGCTCTCTCTTCTTCTCTCTTTAGCAGCTAATTCATCTCTGTTCCAGCGTATTATATAGATTCACCACATGCAAAGGTTTTCCTTGCGTTTCTCAACTCCAACTGCAGTTTCCCTTTCTTTATTTCTTTCTTCTGCTTTTCGCATGCCATCATTCTCCCTGATTTTCTGAACTGGCTCTTTTCATGCCTCCTCTACGCATGCCACATCATGCAACGCTGTGCTCTTCCTGTCTTAGCTGCCAGTCTATTTTTAGACTAAAAGTCCTTCCACTTTTCTCAACTCCAACTCCAGTTTCCCTTTCTTTCATTCTTTCTTCTGCTTTTCGCATGCCAGCATTCTCCCTGATTTTCTGAACTGGCTCTTTCCATGCCTCCTCTACGCATGCCACATCATTCGTGCTGTTTCTTAAAGAAAACTATTGATAACTTTTGCTGCTTAGTCATGACCGTGGCTAAGGCGTGCGTTCTTATCAGCAAAGATCCAACGCTGTTTCAACATAGTTTCCATCACTGTGTTTCAGCCCAGCGCTGTGTTTCAGCATCTGTAACATTACTGTGTTTCAGCTGTTACAACACTGTGTTTCAGCATAAGTTCCAGCTCTGTTTCAACATTGTGTTTCTGCATCTGTGTTTCATCATCTACGTTCCAGCATCTGTGTTCCAGCATCTGTGATTTAACTTCTGTGTTCCAGCTTTGTTTCAGCACTGTGTTTCAGCACAACGCTGTGTTTCAACATATGTACCATTACTGTGTTTCAACTGTTACAGCACTGTGTTTCAGCATAAGCGTTCCAACATCTGTGTTCCAGCCTTTGTGTTTTAGCATTTGTGTTTCAGCATCTGTGATTCAGCTTCTGTGTTCCAGCTTTGTTTCAACACTGTGTTTCAGCTTCTGTTTTCCAACATCTCTTGTGCGTGCTCTATAACCACAGCTTATGTTTTCCAGCATCTCTTGTGCGTGTTCTATAACCAACCTATTGCCATCAATGACAACCTTGACCATCTGACCGATTTCCATCAATGACAACCTTGACCAACTGCGTCATCTCTGCTATAGCCATATTTCCAACCTTGACCATCTGCGTCATCTCTGCTATAGCCATATTTCCAACATTCACATCATGAGTTCGACTGACCGTCGTTTGTTTGCATACTTAGCCAATTTTATGAACGCGAGTTCGTGGATAGGTGCTATTGAAGTATGGTAACTCGTGTTCAGGGTATACATGTTGCACCCATAAATTTTGTGCTCTACAATTCGACCCCAGACTCCTCGAACTCGCAACCCTGCCTCTACCTACGATGAGTCTGTTTGTCCGACCTGCCTTTCCATATTTAGTCGAGTCTTCAAATTTTCATGGGTTCATGCGTTCCCGGGTTCAGAAAAGTTTAAAAGCATTTTTTCGCTCCCCTCCATCCCCGCCACCTTCCGCCCTTCCCAATGCACATTAATTATTCTTTTAAAAGTGACAACTGACCAGACAAGTTCGAAAATATTGGATTTAATAAGCGGAAATCTCGAGGTCTTCTCCCATTAAAATGCATAAACAAACAAATATTATGGGATCTGATAATTTTTTTTCTTGCATTTTGAATTTGCAATTTTTTTTTGGCTATTTTAGTTTTTTAAGGGCATCATCATAATAACAGTGAAATACTGTACTACCACGCTGCCATCCATGAGTGTGTCATCCACAGAGGTCTTGACATCATGTCCCTCTTTAATATTGTTCATATGTTACAGGTTGTCATATTTGAGAATCTGCTCGGATATGGGAATGTTATTACGTGCTATTAGTCATTATTCAACGCACATATTCGAAAAGATTGGCATTAATAAGTGAAAATATTGGCATTTTGAATTTGCAATTTTTTTTTTGGCTATTTTAGTTTTTTAAAGGCATCATCATAGTAACAATGCAATATTGTACTACCACGCTACCATCCATGAACGTGTCATCCACATAGGTCTTGACGTCATGTCCCTCTTTAATACTATGCATATGTTACAGGTTGTCATATTTGAGAATTTGCTTGGATATGGGAATGTTATTATGCGCTATTAGTCACTATTCAATGCACATATTCGAAAATATTGGCATTAATAAGCGGAAATATCGAGGGCATCTACCATTAAGACGAATTAAACCAAAATATTCAAAAGATTATATTGTCATCCTCCAACATTGATTTTAAATACTTGTTCCCATTTCTCTCTATCATCAAAGAGTTGGGATTTAGGGTGCCTTCGTTCTAATGTACCTGGTCATGGGCATGTAAGACAACTTAGAGATTCCATTGAGGCCCAATTGAAATACGAGAGAATGGTTTTATGTGACGTGAGCTTTGAGCCAAAAAAAACTTTGTTAGCCAACAAAACCTCAGACAAGAAAAAAAAAAACAAGTATCTTTGATTGGTGTTTTCCCTGTATTTAATGCTTTGGTTGGTTGAAAGGCCTACCTGGAGATTTGTTTGTTGATCTTCTTTGTTTTCTTGCTAGTATTTGGAAGGGATTTTCAGGTCACCTGCAAAATTCTCCTTTGTTAAAGTATATAGTTTCTTCCAACAACACAGATTTGGCAAGTGTATCAAATTCTGCAGAGCACACAAGAATTTGTCTTCTGTCAAAGGAGTCACACTTACCGTGGCTTGCAAAATGGTCTGTAATATTCGGAAATAATGCGAAATATTACACCACTTGCGAATGTACTCACAAGGAAATTATATATTTGGATCGTCGCGAGTAAGAGAAACTGTATGGGTGGTTAAAATGACATACTAAAATTACAGAAGTTTCTATATCAAAGTTTGTTGAGCTACTTTTGGGTGTGGTAAAAGACTTGACATAAAGCTATATTCTTTGTCAAAGTTTTTTCACTGTCCTCTGGATATAGTTATAGACTCCACATACAATCAAATTTCTATCGCTACTGCACATTTTTTATTTTACTACTCCTATAGATATGATTGCATCTGGGTCAATGGGCTTGCACCTATTTACACAAATATTCCCCTCCTACTTGAAGACATGTATATAACTAGGGAACAATGATCTCAAAACTTTCTAATCCCTGCATCGACATGTAACTAGGAAAAGTTAATGGGAAGGAATTATGGATTATGTACTTTGCAACACTTTCCGAGGATTAGTTTATACTACCACATTCTGCAAGAAGTTTCGCGTGTTCAGGTAATGATTTGGTTTCTGAAAAATCACCTTTTACTACCACCTTTATGTAATCATTTTATTTCATTCTTTAGAAGATACCTTAATGTAGTGGTGTGTTTCCAGATCTGTTTCCACCTAATGTCAATCTTCCTGCTGTTTCCCTTGCTTTGGATAAGGAAAATGCATTTCTTCTGTTGCAGTTGATGCGATATTTGAAAAAAAAAATGGTCAAACCATACAATTTCTTATTTTTTAAAATAAAGAACAATGTATTTTTTTAACAGACGAATGTTCGAAAAGTTTTAGGCGTTGTTTGGGATTCACGTCCTTCAAGGATGTTAATTAATCACAAAATTAATATTGTTTGGGCCAAAGCACTTGAGCCGTTGTCTACTATTTCAATTGCATTAACGCTGCAATGTTAGATAATAGATGTCTCACATGTACCTAATGTCAAGTTCATTATTGCATAGGACACCCAACGTCCAAAGATTTATGGACTCAAAGCAACATTGTAGATTTCGTGAGAAAGCAACACTAAAGACGATGTTCTTTGTAGGTCTGATAATCTTGCAGTTTAAGTTCTTTGACAATGACAACCCTGCTTGTTCACCGCATTGTCGCACTACATTCAGAAGCACTGTTCCCATTGCCACTGCCAATGTTAATGTCCGAAGCTGAAGCTATTTGGAGCTTGGGGTCACTGCCTATGTGGATGGATGGAGGTGAATCTACCAGGAACTTGGGATCACGACTTATTACACTTGACATTAGTATTAGTAGTGATCAAAAGTTTATTGTATGCCGAGCCTGTTACTGCATCCAGAGGTCCCTCAACACTATTTGACATAGAAACTGGTTGTCTGTCAATTCTGTTACAACTTTGGCATAAAATGTTCAGTAATTTTAGATTGTTGATTCTAACGCGCATATAGTTTCTCATGTTCGTTGGTATCCAATTTTACAGTTTCCTTCGGATTGTATTCGAGCATGGAGTAATATTTGGCGTCACTTCCAAACATTACAGACCTTTTTGTGGGCTGCCATGTCTGCCACCCCTACGACAAAAGATATATTCTGATGCGATCTACAACATTTGATACACTTTCTAGACCTATGTTGCTGGAAGAAGTTATGTACTTCAACAAAGGAACATTTTGCAGCTAGCTTGGATGCCCCTTCCAATTTACCGTAATAAAACAAATAAGTTCAACATACAAATCTTCAGGCAGGATTTTCAACCAAACAAATGATCGAACACAGGGAGAATAACAGTCACAACATACTTGAATTTTTTTTTTTTTTGTCTTAACATTTGTTAGCTAACAAGATTTGTTTCCCCCAAAGTTGATGTCACATAAAATGACTCCCTCGAATTTGAATTGGGCCTGAATCAATTTTCTAAGTTGCCTTAGATGTCAATGGTCAGGAACATTTCAAGGAAGACACCTTAAACCCCAAGTTTTCAACGATAGAGAGAAATTGACACTTAACAAAGAATGGAATGTTGAATAACCAGCCAATGCAGGCATGCCATATCTAGAAGAGACAAACTATTCAAAAAGTTGGGATAGATCTAGTTGGCAACACCAATGAAGTCCAAGACCCAAAATTGATATTCAACTCATTGTTTTTTTACGAATCAAGCATTTGATCGTCAAGAAGACTATCCACAAGCTTCAGTATTGTACATATTTTTTTTGGTCAGTGGTAGGCCAAATCATATTCATTTTGACAAATAATCTCAGCTGTATTTTGTAACCCATCTTATTTGAATATAGAATGTTTGCAATTTTTTTCAATGGTGTTTTCCAGTCTCTGGTATTTCTTTTCATTTTATTGAGTACCTTTTTTTTGTGTGTCGTTAAACATGGACGACAAGCTTTTCTTTCTACTGCCCAGTACTTCGATTTAAATAAAGGCTACTCTGTTCATTCCTTACATTTTACATGGAAGAATAATTTGTCATAAGCCATACTTATGTGGCACCCTCCCTATACTTAAAGAAATAAATTGGAGGACCTGTCGTGCTTTCATTCTTCGGGTCCCGTGAATAGAATGAATTAATGACTATTACAACAAGGCAACTCAAGTGTTGACTTCGTGTTCCTGTTCAATATCTTGCATATATTGCAGCTTCGTCTATTTGATAATATCCGCGCATATACAAAAAAATGTTGTCATATATNAACGAATTTGCAAACCGAACAACATCCTGCAAATTGGAAGATGACTTACATATGAAACAAAAATAATATATTAATATATACTAATATGAATACTATTGGAATAAATATAAAAACTTTCTCTTGGCCAAAACTTAGCCAATTATCTGGCCATCGGGTCCCGTGTTTGCTGTATCCAACACCTATGTCCCCTGTTCCGTCATATACATCTTGCAGCCAAAGAATTTCCGTGATCTACAATTTATGCTTTTACTAGTGAGAACTCACCAGGGGTTCAAAAATATTGGCATTAATAAAGGAACAATATATTTTCTTCTGTGAGATACTTAGCCCTTTTCCCCTTTTCTTCTTCCCTTGTATTATCACTTTCTGGTTATATACTTAGCCCTTTTCCCCTTTTCTTCTTCCCTTGTATTAGCAAGCTAAGTGGGCTTGATTGTGGGGAAAACTCCACAGTTAAGCGCGCTTGAGCCAGAGGCGTCTTAGGATGGGTGACCACCTGGGAAGTCCTGTTTACCGGGTGCAAGCCCCAGAAGTGATGATTGATGCTATGCGATTCATTTCGTTGGCTTGAATCCTATTTCTTCACCCCTGTGAGCATCACCCGATGCAATGAGTGCTAAGTGGACTATTCAAATCATGAGAAATATTGGTCAGTTGAGACTAATACTCATGAATATGGGTCATAGATTAATGACTTACACTACGCAGTTAATCCCAAAAATAATATCTAATATTTTGCACTGCGGAAGCCCCTATATACTTAAATAATAAGAGTCAAGGGAGCTCTAACTGGGTAGTTCATAAGGCACATTACTTGCTAAGGTTTTGCAAATGGGGTAGCAAGCTAAGTGGGCTTGATTGTGGGGAAAACTCCACAGTTAAGCGCGCTTGAGCCAGAGGCGTCTTAGGATGGGTGACCACCTGGGAAGTCCTGGTTACTGGGTGCAAGCCCCAGAAGTGATGATTGATGCTATGCGATTCATTTCGTTAGCTTCAATCCCATTTCTTCACCCCTGTGAGCATCACCCGATGCAATGAGTGCTAGGTGGACTATTCAAATCATGAGAAATATTGGTCAGTTGAGACTAATACTCATGAATATGGGTCATAGATTAATGACTTACACTACGCAGCTAATCCCAAAAATAATATCTAATATCTTGCACTGCGGAAGCCCCTATATACTTATATACTTAGTCGCCTTTCTATGATCGCGGGTTCCAGGGTTGGCAGGCTGACATATCTTCATCTCCATCTATATCCTCACATGTCGAATCTGACTGACCACTATTTCTTTCCATACTTAGCCAATTTTATGGCCGCGGTTGCTGGGTTGGCGCTTTCGAACTCTGTTTCTTCTTGTTCCGTTATATACATCTTGCACTCAAAACTTCTGTGATTTCAACGAAATTTGTGAATTGAACAACATCCTACAAATTGGGATATGATTTACATTTGAACCATAAATAATCTATTAATATATATTAATATGAATACTATTGGAATAATTATAAAACTTTCTCTTCGCCAATACTTAGCCAATTATCTGGCTACCAGGTACCGGGTTTGCGGTATCCAAAACTTATGTCCCTTGTTCCGTCATATGCATCTTGCAACCAAAGAACTTATGTGATATGCAATTTATGCTTTTACTAGTGAGAACTCACCAGGGGTTTGAAAAGATTGGCATTAATAAACGAAAAATAGATTTTCTACTGTGAGATACTTAGCCCTTTTCCCCTTTTCTTCTTCTCGTCCATTATTGCTTTCTGGTTATATACTTAGTCGCCTTTCTATGATCGCGGGTTCCAGGGTTGGCAGGCTGACATATCTTCATCTCCATCTATATCCTCACATGACGAATTCGACTGACCACTGTTCATTTCTATACTTAGCCAATTCTATGGCAGCGGTTGTCAGGTTGGCACTTACGAACTCGACTGCTTCTTCTTCCGTGATATACATTTTGCACTCAAAACTTATGTGATATACAATTCCACCATAGAATCCTCGAACTCACAAGCTTGACTTTACGAGGGTTCACAAATGTCTCAAAGTATCTGTCGCTTCCTTCCATCCCCACTAACTTCGTGTCCTTCCTAATATACATTAACTATGCTCTTACTAGTGACAACTGAATACACTGGTACGAAATAATTGGCACCCAGACCTCCACCATATACAAATTGACTACTGGACTTTGACATCGTCCCCTCTTCCATGTTACACATTATGCATTCAAATGTTCCAAGCTATACAATTTGACTGTCGATGCCTCACGTCTTCTGTGAAGACCTTGTCACCCTATTTTGGATCCTCGCGTTGGCTGGTTCACGAAATCTCTAACTCCTAGTCATTGTTTCCTGTTCTTCCCATCCTCGTATTTCTTTCCAAATATGCAACACCAAAGGTTTAATACTAAAAATCATTAGGCAACAATTGTAAATATCGTCATTAATAAGAAAAAGTCTCGAGGACCAACCATCCCTATAGAACTTGTCCAGAAACATGAAAAGAAGATCTTGCTAGGTAATGGAAAAACTATTACAAATTTCAATATATTAGCGAAAACAAGTCCGGGCCAACATTTCCCTATTCCATACTCGGACACTTTTTCAATTGCGGGTTCCCGGATTGACAACCTCAAAATTGTGTTTCGAATCTTCGACAACTTTCAAATAGTGCCTGCAGTTTCACGATATACAATTTGTTAGCTAGAATGCCCTGTCACGAGCCCAACCATCCACCATTTTTTTCCTTTCTATTGCTTATGGATTTCAACGAAATTTGCGAACCGAACAAGATCCTGTAAATTGGAAGATGATTCACATTTGGACCAACAATAATATATTAATATATATTAATATGAATACTATTGGAATAAATATAAACACTTTCTCTTTTAATTTTTCCTCTTTTCTCCCCCTCTATTATCCCTTTATGGTTCTATATTTAGTCGCATCGATATGATCACGACCTCCTGTATTTGCAAATTGGCAACTCTTTATCTATATCTTCACACCATGATCTCGACCGACCGTGGTCCCTTTCAATACTTAGCTAATTCTCTGTTCACCGGGTCTCGGGTTTGCAGTATCCAACACTTATGTCCCCTGTTCCGTCATATAAATCTTGCACCCAAAGAACTTTTGTGATCTGCAATTTATGCTTTTACTAGTGAGAACTCACTAGGGGTTCGAAAATATTGACATTAATAAATGAACAGTAGACGTTATTCTGTGAGATACTTAGTTCTTTTTCCCTTTTCTTCTTCCTGTGTATTATCGCTTTCTAGTTATATACTTAGTCACCTTTCTATGCTCGCAGGTTCCAGCATTGGCGGGCTGACATATATTCATCTCCATCTATATCCTCACATGATGAATCGAACGACCGCTCTTTCTTTCCATACTTAGCCAATTTTATGGTTGCGGTTGCCGGGTTGGCGCTTTCAAACTTTGCTGCTTCTTGTTCCGTGATAGACATCCTGCACTCAAAACTTTCGTGATCTAAAATTCCACCATAGACTCCTTATCCATTTTTCCCTTTTCTTCTTCCCATGTATTATCTCTTTCTGGTTGTATACTTAGTCGCCTTTCTATGATCGTGGGTTCCAGCATTGGCGGGATGACATATCTTCATCTCCATCTATATCTTCACATGACGAATCCGACCGACTGTTGTTCCTTTCCATACTTAACCAATTTTATGGCTGCGGTTGCTGGGTTAGCACTTTCGAACTCTGCTGCTTCTTGTTCCGTAATACATCTTGCACTCAAAACTTCTGTGATCTTCAATTCCACCACAGACTCCTCGAACTCGCAAGCTTCACTCTACCACGGTTCACAAATGTTTCAAAGTATTTGTCTCTGCCTTCCATCCCCACTAACTTCCCTTCCTTCCTAATATACAATAATTATGCTCTTACAAGTGACAACTGAACACACTGGTACAAAACAATTGGCACCCGGTCCTCCACTATATATAAATTGACTACCATATTTCGACATCATCCCCTCTTCCGTGTTACAGATTATGCATTCAAATGTTCCAAGCGATACAATTTGACTATCGGGGCCTCACGTCTTTTGGGGAGACCTTGTCACCCTATTTTGGATCCTTGTGTTGGCAGGTTCACGAAATATCCAATTCCTAGTCATTGTTTCCTGTTCTGGCCATCCTCGTACTTCTTTCCAAATATGAAACACCAAAAGTTTAATACTAAAACTCCATCATGAAACAACCGTAAGGATCGTCATTAATAAGCAGAAGTCTCGAGGACAAACCATCCATACAGAACTTGTCCAGAAACATGCAAAGAAGATCTTGTTAGGTAATGGAAAAGCTATTACAAATTTCAATATATTAGCGAAAACAAGTGCGGGTCGGGTTTTCCATATTCCATACTTGGACACTTTTTCGATTGCGGGTTCCCAGATTGACGGCCTCAAAATTGTGTTTGGAATCTTCTGCAACTTGCAAACAGTGCCCAAAGTTCTGCGATATACAATTTGTCCGCTGGAATGCCCCGTCATGAGCCTAGCCGTCCGCCATTCCTTTCAATACTTAGCCCCAAGTTGGCGGTATCTCCATGACATTGTACATTTACTGTGTATCGAGTCTGCCCTTTTGTTTTTTCGATTGCGGGTTCCCGGACTGGCGGGCTCAGGATTGTGTTTCCAATGTTTCATGACTAGCAAATAGTACCCATAGTTTCGTGATGTACATTCTGTCCACAAGAATGCATCATCATTCCCTCTTCCATGTTACACGTTCTGCGGTCAACACTCCCGAGAGATAAAATTCGACCCTCAGGCCCTCACCTCTGCTGGTTGTATCTTGTAGCCCTATTTCTATAATTATCCATTCCTTACTTGTTGTTCCCTGTCCCCGCCACCTTCCTACTCTTTGGAAATGCAATTGGAAAGCTTTAATGCTAACACTTCATTGTGCATGAACCTTAAATATGTCATTGATGACCAAAAGGGTCCACCGTATACAAATTGACTCCCAGACTCCCATATCATCCCCTCTTCCATGGTACACATTTTTCATTCAAGTTCCGAGACATACAATTTGACCCTCGGGAAGTCACGTCTCCCGGGGAGCCATTGTAACCCTAATTTTGAAGCCCGTTCGATGACTTTCCATACTCGTCCATTTCATGGAATCTCTTTCGCAGTTCCTCGGGTTGGCGGGTTCACGAAATCTCCAATTCTTAGGCACTTTTTACTATGACCGACTAAGGTTTAATTCTAATAGTTCATGCAACAACCGTACAGACCGCCATTAAAAAGAAAAAGCATCGACGAGACAATGCAATTTAATTAAATCTCGACTCCTCGAATTTAAATTAATTTGTCTTCTCTTATTTTCTCTTTTCTGCCCAGATACATGCATAAAAGATCTTGCCACACAATGTGATATATATTACAAGTTTCAATATATTAGTGAAAATGAATCTGCCCAACCGTTTCTCTATTCCATACTTGAGCCACTCTTTCGATTGCGGGTTTTCGGATAGGCGGGCTCATGTTTGCACCTCCATTATTTTGTGTCTTGCAAACATTACCCAGACTTCTGTGATATACAAATTTCCCTTTGGACTGTCATGTCATACCCTCTTCAGTGTTATGTGCATTGAACTCAAAAACTTTCGAGACATACAATTTGACCCTCGCGCCCTCACCTCCAACAGTTGTACCTTGAAACCTTATTTTGAAGTCCGCCCGACCTCTTTCGATAATTAGACACTCCTTAACTTCTCTTTCCTGTGCCCTTGACCTTTGTACTTCTTTATTAATATGCAATTAGTAAACTTTCATGCTAAAAAATCACCATGCAGGAACTGTCAACATTGTGATTAATGAGTGAAACGCTCGAGGAGATCTCCCATTAATACACATTAAACCAAGATTTGCAGAGAGTTATATTGTCCCTTTTGATTGTTCATCTCAAACACGGGTCGTCGTGTTGGCTCGTTCAAGAAATCTCCAATTCTTAATCTCTCATTGTCGTATCCTCCATGTTCGCACTTCTATGTGTGCAATTACTAATCTTTAATGTTAACAATGCATCATGCAACAACTGTCGAAATTGTCATTAATGAGAGAAAGTCTCAAGGAGATCTCCGATTCACATGCATTGGACCAAGATTTGTGCAGCGTCATATTATCCCTTCCAACTCTTCATTTCAATCATTGTCTGGAGAAAACAAACGTTCTTGTAAACTTATGGTAGAAGTTCGACAACAGTTTTGTGGAGATACAATGAATATCTTCAGATGTCAAGACCATAACTTCCAGTGGTCCAGGGCATACTCTTACTATTCATCCTGTTCTGCCCAGAACGAAGTGATTTAGACATCTGGAATCGCTCGTGCAGGCTGCATCCTTGAGATTTTTGACTGTAAGGAGGTGGTCCCTTGGTGTGCTGAAAAATATATTTCAAGTCAAAGAATTATTCCACTGCGCGACCATTCTCCGATTTATTTGTCACCTCAGGTCTTCTGCAAGATGTTAAAATTGTCGGAGCCAACATTGACTTTCAGAGGACAAGACTGCAAAAAGTTCCTATAAAAACATGATAACAGGTTGGACATCTTAGCCGAGTTCCTCGAAGACCCGACAACATTTCCCGAAGATACCACAAAGTTGCAGGTAAGTTCCTTTAGAAATCCATTCCGAGAAATTGCTTGGCTGTTTACAAGAATAACGGGACATGAATCCACATAAATCATTTCCCGTATAGTTATTTGTATTTTGTACTTCACAGTCAAGGAACAATTAATTTTCGATTGGGGGAAGCTAATTTCCATTGAAATATGTTCCTAGCTGTCACAATTCAAAGAATCGAATAAATTTTATATGTCATCCTACTTGATTTTTGCAACAGTGCATTATTGTCAGTTTCCAACATGTCTCTTTCCAAGAAAATAAATTGTCGATTCGACCCAGTGAAATTTTGGTACCAGACCCTCTGGAGGCACAAGGCCTCCCATTGTTTTTATGAAGTTTTTAATGAATTTGTCTCAGTTTTCAAAGATTTATTGTTAGGGAAGGATGCTCCCCGTATGTCTGTCCAGGAAACCAAGTTTTTGAACATGAAGAGGACACTTGAACAAAAGGAAAATCACAGTGTACTAATGGTCTTTGGCTCCAAGGAAAATCCTTCTTTACTTCCAAGCCACATCATGAACAAGATTTTTGTTATAGAAATAACAAGGCAATACAACCACTGGTTGCATTTTTTCCATGACAAGAAAAAAAAAAACCAATTCATTCCTCTGCCCTGGAAAGTTGGGGACTTCGTGTGCAGAAACATCAACAAGATTGCCGAATTCGCAGGCAATTTCAAGAACCTAAACCTAACATATACTGAAAGGCTAAAAGGGTTCAACCCTAATGGGATTTTTCGAGAACATTTACTAGTAGTTGGATTTAGCAGCTCTTTTATACATAGATGCCTGACCGAAGACAGAAACAGTGACAACAACAATCCTACTTCTGGCGATTGTGACGTAGAGACATTGCAAAGCGCGACTGAATTGTACAGACAACAGGGAAAATTATCTGGTGAGAAGAGTGTCCAGTCCCCCGCTATCACTCCCAAGAGCACGACATCACAGAGAATCGCTTCAACGGCCCACCCCAGTAAGAAAGAAACCCAAAAATATTCAAACGGAGGAGGAGATAAGAACTCTCCTCGCACAAAAATTGATAGTTCTCACAAAGTTCCCCTGACGAAGAAGAGAAAAAACATTGTAGGACAGGTGGATGAACCCGAAATTGAAAGTGAACAGATGCAACTTGAAATTGAAATTGAGCACATGCACAAAGTTGGTCCGTCCGCAGATGCGATTCACCATAGTTACACAATGGAAATAGCTGAGACCGACATTTTTTACGAAGATGAATCCTTCGAATTCTAGAGCGCTGTTTTTGAAAGCCAATCTAAAAATATGGTCATTGAAAAGAGAGATGTAACAAATTAGAAAGGCAGATCTCGTACAGAGATTAACTTTAGGAAAATGTGGCCATCCCAAATCTCCCTATTTCATTGCATAACTGGTGATTCTCTTGATGATTCCATTGTAGGAATTGAAGTGGAGAATGCCAGACTAAAAGACCATATCAAGGAATTTGAGGAGGCTTTCATTGCTAACCCAGAGTTTGCCATTCCTTTAGAAAAAAAGGTGCCTGCTACCCCTGCAGCCAAGTTAAGAGTATCCTCCAGCCTCCTTGCATCGTGTAGAACCCTTGTAGAGAATAACATTAAGAAAAGAATGCAGCTAGTTACTGAAGCCTGCGAAACATCACAAAATATAGCTTCTTTTCGAAAGAGGGAAAATTATTTGCACGAAAATTTGCAGAGGAATTTAAAAAATGATCAACATTTCTATGAATAGATGCTGACCCCTTTTTCCAACCATGCCATCAACAACTCGTATTTGAAAAGAAGACAATATGATCTCCCCTCCCCAAAGAGGATCAAAAAATTAAAAGTATGTTGGAAAAATAAAGTTAGAACCTGCAACTCATTATCGAATCATGTCAACAAGCCATGTCAGAAAAAAAAGAATTATTCGGAATCCTGACCCAAATAGACTTAGCTGGAAGTGCCAATGAGGTTCAAGACCCAAACTTAGTCCTCAAATCCTTGTCAATGACCAAAGAATCCTTCGATGAACAACTTGATATTTTAAAGGGGTCATCTTTAGAAAAGTTTTACGACATCCTTGAATATCGTGTAGATGAGCTCGAGAACTGGCTACTGGACTATGTAACACACAATGAAGAAATTGAACAAGCTCTACATAGTATTTCTATGGATCTAAGGAAATTAGAAAATGATCTTTTCGACATAGAAATCCAGGATGAAATCAACGTGGCCCCCATGAGAAGCTACATTGAAGAATGGTTCCAATGGAGAATGGACAACCTTATCGAGGAAGGGAAACAACCGGTTGGCACGATTCCAGTGACCGTGAACGACAACAAAAAAAATGCATCATCTTCATAGTAAGTCTATACTGATGTCATCTTGTTTTCTTTATCAATCCAGTTATTCTACCTCTTTAAATAGAAATCTCTAACCAAAGGCTCATAACTTCCAATTTCTTATTTTCAGGTCTTCCTCTCTACCGTCGCGCATTTCTTCTTTCTACAGTCCTAATTCTTGTACTTATTTCTTTTTATGGTCCGCAGGAGCTCCAATCCTAGCCTATATGACAAACACATTTAAATTTCCAGAAATATGGAACAGATTCCAAAAATATGTAACAAACATTATTAATTTTTGATAAATTTCAAAGAAAACTATGTTGGATGTTAGGAAATTGTATTTGAATGTTTAATGTGTGTGTTTCTTGGTAATTTTTTCATATTTGATAAATTTCAAAGAAAACTAATTTGGAAATGCAATTTTTTTTTTCGTTCAACTATGCTGGGTCTATTATATTTGAATCCAGTGGCCAAAGTCATCCTCTACATGGATACCACATGTACTTCAATGTGCATTTATTCCCATTCCAACTTGGCAGGAACTACGCTTCCATACAACACTTGTTTTAGTTAGGATTAATGGGAGATTGACTCAAGATGCTACTCTATGTGAACTCCCTATTCTCTCAAGATTTAATTTCTTTTTATTTAAAAAAAATCTCTTTTATTATTTTCATGCACAAATGTGCAAATTCTCAACCTTTAATTCTTTTACCTCTTTTCCTAGAGTTTAACTATATCTCATTTTCCTTTAACTTATTTAATAATTTATTTGATTATATGTTTATATTTAGATATATACTTAGACTTAGGCTTAGACTCTTGCTAATTTATTCTTTAAATTAATAATCATTGACATGCTCATTTCTAACAAGTATTTGATTTTGTTTTCTAGACCACATAAGTAGAATATTGTAGTGTAGTTAATGTTGACATATCAATGGTGTGGATTCATAATTTCATGTACGAGCTCATATTTCCCATTGAGGAATTGATTGTAGTGTATTGTGACATTCAAAGTGCAATAAAGGTAGCTAAGAATCCTGTTGCTCATAGTAAGATGAATCATGTGGAGCTTCATGCTCATTATTTGAGCTAGTCATCATAGAACATTATTGTGTGTCTTATCTATTGCACGATACATGATCATATCATTGATATATTTATGAATCCCTTAATAGAAAATAAGTTTGTGAAACTTCTGGCTATGCTTGGACTTCAAAAAACTACAATTATGGGGGGGGGGGGGTTATAGAGAAGATAATTTCACCCTTTGAATCTCTAGAGAGTTATGTTGATGGGGATGGAATTTGTTAGAAAAACATGTTAAACACACCTATGAATATTCTGGAGGGAGTCAGTTGAAAATCAACAATCAATTAGGAGATTTGACTGAGAGGTCGATTGGTCAGTCAGATTGACCATGGTAGTCGAGTGGTGTATAGGTTGAGGTAAAAAATAAAGAGTTGACTATTCCTCACTTCGAGTGAGTTAGTTACACTTCGGGGATATAATATTTTTTTAGATCTACTATTTTCTTGGTTCTCCAACAATTTTCAAGTTATGTTCTCATATTGGTGATTGCGTAGTTTCTATTATTGGTCATGTGTGTTGATTTAACATAATAATGAACATATTTTGTTGAGTGATTTGAAAAGTAAATAAAATCTAAGAGGGAAGATTTGTGGCTGTAAAACATCTACTATTTATAATCAATTTTCAGATATGTTATATGTTGGGGATGGTTCCCTTAGGGTCGGGAATCTAGTTCCCTTGAAGTACATTGTTTTGATGTTAT
Organism: Picea engelmannii; assembly: GCA_009831015.1. NCBI lineage: Eukaryota > Viridiplantae > Streptophyta > Pinopsida > Pinales > Pinaceae > Picea > Picea engelmannii. The sequence continues at coordinate 277,815 of ML788626.1, forward strand.
TTTCTTAGGTTTCCTTATGTCTTTGGTTGGACATAAGTGAAATATATGTTGTTGTAATTTATATTTCATATTTAGCTATAATATTGAAAGTTCATAGGAAGTAGATCTAGGAAACCTAAAGTAAATGAGGTGAACTGTTAGAATTTGTCTTAAGCACAATTTTTTAAAATTTCCATTGAAAAGTGTTAGAGATAGTGGATACAAATGTGTGGATCAAACAAAGTGGTGTCTAAAGGAGGAAATAAGTATTTTTTCAATTTTATTAATGATTTATCAAAAAAAATTAGGTTGAAATGTATTTGAGTGATTTTATAAGAATGAATTAAGGAATTCTAAGGAAGAGGACAACCAATTCACACAATAAAAATGGAAGTCACAAATTGGAATAATATGACTTTACAAGAGAAAGCTTTGTCCAGGATGGCAGAAGTAGGCCTTGATGCCTAGTTTTGGGAAAATACTATGAAGATGATGGCATACGCTAAAAATTTAACAATCAATTTCTCAAATTTGTTCTAAATGACATCATATTGGAAGAAGCTTAGAGATGTAAGAACATGTTCCCATATAAGGTGTTTGAATATGACACACACACACACACACATATTGACTCAAGTCAAATGTGATCCAATTTTGACGACAAATCAACATTACAATGCATATTCATGGGTTGTGGTGGAGGATTGAAGTGATATAATTGGTTTAACATAAATCTTAGTATAATCCATAGAAACAAAAATGTTGTATTTAATGAGAATATGGAAAAACAATAAGGGACTCACTTCTAGGTCAATGACTCTAAAGCTAAGTCAACCATCACTTGATCAAGTAGTGGAATTATTGACATTCAATCCGTTATTGCTCATACACTCCATCAAGGAAAAGTCCAACCTTCTTTCAAAGGGAACACCTAAGGATACTATCAAGTGAATCACTACATGCCACCTATACGATTTACTACACTCTTTAGGATAGGAAAAATCAATACAAGGGGGGAGTCCCACGTGGTCAAGCTAAGTCCTATCATTGTAATTTAGAGATAAGTGAGGACAAGGACTAGATATGATACCATAGAACATGCTCCTAAAAAATTTAAGTAATCAATAGGAAAAAAAGTGGATAAAGGGGCCTTCCGAAAGTCAACTTATGGGGGATGTCAAGCCCCCAAAGACTAGATAACAAAGGTATGAGATACATTTATGGTAACCTACTCATAATGATCACGTAGGGTTAAAGTACCTTCATCAAGAAAGGCACCCTCTTAAGGATCTTAGACAATGATTTTTTGTTTGTCGGTACTTCCCACCTGCAGTTACCTTTGTAGGTATCCGAGGACTAGCAACCACGATTACCAATTCACAATTGGTGACTAGGAGTAATAGTCATAGGTTGGTACCACACACATGGGAAAGGAAACTAAGACTGAAATTTTGAGAAGTGATTCCACCCAAGGGGACTTCCACTTCCGAAATCCATGTACATGTAGTAGTATGTGGACACCAAAACAATCAGAGAGGGTATACCAACCCACTTTCTTTAAGTTCAACCTCGTGCTACTAATGGTTTTTTCACTCCCTAGTGACTTCTAGTTTGGTTTAATGGCCTTGGATAGTTTCCTCTCCAACCTACACCAAGGCCCTAAATCCTATTCTAATGCTGGTTTACTACAAATGAAAAAAGTTCTAGTTGATTTTAAATTAGAGTTTGTTTTAGGGTTGGATTCTCTAGGTAGATGATTCAAAAGAAAGTGTGATAAACCACTGATTGTTTGATTTTAAACATTCAATGAACCATTAATCAATGACATGGAAGTATAACATCAAAGTACAAAGGATATTCCAATATTCCTTTTATTCCATATTTGCAAGAACATTTCAATTATGAGCTAATTATCATAAGCAACCTATTGTAAATAATGTAGTAGATTCAGTATACAAATTGCTAAGTAATTATCAATGTTTTTCTCACAAGATCAATCCATAGAACCAACTTGTATCCTTAAGTAAACCCTCAAACTTGTTTGTGCCAAGTGTGAGGCATGATAAAGTCTTCATGAAATGGTTTGAGCCAAAATTAAATGATTGGTTAGGGTAGTACTATGATGGATTTAGGCTAACCATATGTTCTTCCCTTTATCAAGTAATTACTCAAGAAACCATTTTTGTAATGAAACTAGATTTTATTTATCCAAGAAATTTATAATTGTTCATGCTTCATTAAATTCTATTGTAAATGCTAATGGAGTATCAATGTGAACTAGTACAACACCAATTTGGATGGATATGAAAATAAATGTTGCAAATGGATGATATATATTTTTTCTTTTTGTGTGGAAGAAAGCATGGTAAATTATTTGAGTACTTTCCCACATTTTATGGATGGTAAACGAGGTAAACTGTTGACCCTGATTATAGGGCCTCTGTTGTGAGAAATATTACCCTGTGGATAGGTTAAGCTGCCCTTAGTCAATTTTTCTTCAGCTAAGACAAAATAGAGCAAGTGGACACTAACATCCCTTGCTCCTAACTATACACACATGAAAATAAGAAGAGGGAAAAGGAAACCAGAGTGCACCTTTTTCGAAGGTTGTCCTCATTGATCCGTGTTGCTCCAGTGTTGGATCTAGTCTTAGCTCAATAACAATCTCCATGTACTTAAACAAAATGATCTTCCTCTTCTCCTAATTGCGTAAGGTTAGATAACATAAAATCTAACTACATGAAACAAACATGATATTCACATGTAAACTTAAAAGAGATAGAAGTATGGGAATAGGCCAAGCTATTATTATTAAGAGAAACAAGAAAGGCTTACATCCATGATGTGATGCAGATCTTCATCCATGCTTCTCCTTTCCATCCCCACTCTTGAATATCTTAAGATCAGAATGATGATGACCTTATGGATTCTCCTCCCATTTTCACCTTGGAATGCACTCATTATATAGGAGTTGGAGGCTTAACCACCATGGAGAATATCACTCACTAGATCCACTAAATTGGGATCTCCAATATTTTTAGGGAGAAAATCTCTCTCAAGGAGTTTATGGAGAAAATATCTCTCAAGGATTTTAGGGAGGAAATATCTCTCAAGATCCATTAAATTAGGATTTTGGTTTGAGAAAATATCCCAACCATCCATGAGACTCTAAATTCTCATTGAGATTAGGAAACTAAATGTGAGGTAGATTCTCACACTGAATTAATTTTCTTTTTTCAATAAAATGAATAATACATGCGCACATAGTATTTTGACCTTCATATGATAAATTTCTCCTTCACACTGAATAGGGATTGTGACACTTATTAAAGTGCATGAGACACTTAGTAAGGTGCATACAAGACTTAATAAAGTGCATGCAACACTTAGTAAGGTGCATACGACACTTTACGACACTTGTGGCACTTAAGGCATGGAATATATGTGACACCTAAGTGTGATATTTTGGTGTGTAACAGATTCCCCCTAAAGTGTGAGGTCAGAAGAGAAACTGATGGTCGAAACACTTTACAAAATTATGCACGCCAAGGAGTGTTGGAATAGGAGAGCCAGATGGAAGTTGAAAAGAAACATCAAACAACATATATATGAATCATCCCAAGGTAGGCATACCCATGCTCGATACAAAATGGATTTAAAGCATGGACGCCAACCAATACACTACAAATCCATGATAGTATAGACTAAGGATATGGAAACCAAACATACAATGTGGATCCATAACTCCATGACGTGATCAGGTTGTATCCACGATATTTTACACAATGGAGCTATGATATGACAACAACATAGCCACAAACCAATACAAAGTGGATCTATGCGACAATGTACATCGATAATATTTCTCTCCATCGAAACCTGGGTTGGGAACATAACACTAGTAGGTGCCAAAAATGTTCCCAGGTTCTTCATCCCGCTCCCTAACCAGTATGATTCTAACCATGTGAATACATGTGTTGATGTCGAACATGGTAGAAACCACTTGATTACCGTTCATTAATGTATATCATTAATAAGTGCGAGAGAAATCACCATTAATGAAAATGAATCCCAAGGTACCCCAGTACATTACTTCGAATGTGAATCAATGAGATGAAGTCGAATATTCGGTAGAATCATTCGATCAGAGGTCAATGATGTAAACCCATTGCCGAAAGCAAGGAAACCTTCCATTGAGGCATGCATGCTCCAAGTCACTAATTGGTTTCTAAGTCTGACTCCTGGATAATGTTATGAAGTTGTCAGGAAAAAAAATCGTCAAAGGAGGGCCATGATGTATCCCCCATCATTGATAAGAAACTGATTAGGATAATGATTTGATATGATAGATTGATTGTAGACAGACTGACACGGGTATGAAAATGGATAATACTACAGAGGTTGATTGAAGCTGAGACTTTCCTTGAACATTGCATGACATGACAAGTGACTTGGAAACATTTACTCGATGAGGCATGAGTCCAAACATAATGTGACGACAACCAAAGGTTCTCTTCGAAGGAGTCAAAATAGTATGATGACACATGGAATTGGTATGACTCAGAGACAAGCAAATTACCCAACTGTAAGTAGAATGAAAATAGGTTCCATGTTCAAGGGTGACTAAGAACAACTGTTGTAATGTTTCAAAAGTTTGACTCACTTCCCAAAAATCCCCCCCCATCGAGATAGATGAGTACCTCTTTTTTTTTTTAATGAGCTTGAGGAGGATAATAGATGCATGGTACAACTCACCTTCGGTAAGTTCCTCTTCACATGTTTAATGAACCTGAAGAAGTAAGGGTTCGATCTCATATGGATCCTTCAATGAATAATTTTATGAGTCCAAGGAAGGTAAACTCAAAATTTTCATGTTAAGAGAGTCTGAAAAGAATTAAAAGGAGACTCCAAGGGTGAATTTTTCATAAATTTAGTCTCCCAAGCTTGAAAAGTGTAAAAAAATACAAGGGAGAACTCTTCTAACCAAAGTGGTTAGAGTAGAATTTTTTCGTAGTTAGTCCGATGAGACCAAAAGAGGGTTTAATTGTCGTTTGATAGATGTCCTTTCAAACCTTTTAACGAGTGTGAAAGGAATAAATCTCACTTGAAAATATTTTCATGTTTAGAGAGTCTGAAAAGAGCTTAAAGGAAAGTCCAAAGAGTTCCTTTTTCGTATGGCTTTTACGAGTCTGAAAAAGTGATACAAGTATACTCGGTAACCTGTTCTCATGTATTTACAAGCACAAGAAAGAACACATACTAATCTTAGTAAATTATTCTCATGTATTTATGAGCATGATGAATAACAAAGACTAAGCTCAGTAACCCATTCTCATGTATTTACGAGCATGTGAAAGAACAAATACTAAGCTCAATTTCTTCCAAAAATAATGTCCAAAGGTTTCGATTGATACCCATGGATGGTTGGTACTTTTCCCCTAGTTGAGAAGCTAGCGGTTCAACTCCAGCATGATTTACAGAGGCCATAGACATGTCCCCCATGCTTCGTTTCATTTTCGAACTCTTATGTTGTGATGAATTTTTGTGACTAATAGGTAAATGTTCACCAGAGGAAGAAACATGATCAACTGATATAGATGGATGAAGGTCCAGTTATGATATCTAGTGAAAGACTCAACTCAACATTTAGGAGATCTAGCAAAAGACTCGAATCAATCAAAGAGGGTTTTGTTTCATTTTTTAACGAGCTTGACAAAGAAAATGAACTATGCTCAAATTAGGTCTCATTTTTACACAAGCTTGAAACTAGAAAAACTATGCTTGGGATGGGTTTCATTTTTACACAAGCTTGAAACTAGAAAAACTATGCTTGGGATGGGTTTCATTTTTACACAAGATTGAAACTAGAAAAACTATCCTTGGGATTATCTGTTTCATTTTTTAACGAGATTGACACAAGAAAATAACTATTCTCATAATCCTTTGTTTCATTTTTTAACGAGCTTGACACAGAAACGATAACTTTTCTTGTGGTTGGTTTCATTTTTTAACGAGCTTAAAACCATAAAATAAACTGTTCTTAGGGATGGTTTCATTTTTTAACAAGCTTGGAACCATAAAATAAATTGTTCTCATAACTCTCTACCATGGATTCCAAGAGGTATTCATTAGATGGAAGAACAATAATCTAGAAGGAATACATGGTAAGGGACTTACTCGGATCAACAGGGGGAAGAACAAACTCCAAGGTCCCTAACGAGGGAGTTACCATGTCAAATTTTGGATTTAAATCCAAAGAAGATGAGCATACAATGAGATGTTCCTTCTCATTGGTATTTGAAAGCATGGGACTTGTTTCCACATAATTAACTTGTGGCAGGGTGGGTACTTCTTGCATATAAGGAACATTTAGGGAAGTCAGATGGTTCGTCGTCATATGAGGGCCAATGAATGAAAGTTGGTCAATGGTCACTATGTTTCCATTATGAGGGAAAGACATCACTCAAAAGAGTGTGGACACAACATCTCTCATAGCATAAACATAGTCTAACTCGAGAAGAAAATTGAAGTCTAAAGGGGCTTGGAATACCATCACGTCAATATAGACAATTTCCCCTCCTAAGGTGGCAGGTAATTGAGGAAGTATCCCTAAAGGTTCACTGTCTCTTTTGTTAAAAGCCAACATATTCTGAGTACCAGGCACAAGTTGAGGGGAACCTAAATCTTTCCAAGCGTTTGAGGATAAAATACTAACAAAAGCACATTCGTCTATAATAAAATGGCATATATTTATATTGCAAACTTACGCAATCATTTGGAAAGGAAAGTAGGAAGGAAGGCAAGGTGTCGTCAGTCCATTCCAATAAAAGGAAATGACCTCAGTACTTGGAGGGGGTTCTTTGGAAACAGTTGTAATTCCCCCTTGTATGGGTCTATCTATATTAACAAGAAAAACATGAGTGGTATTGAATTCACTCTTAAACGAGAGAGTGGGATCGAACGATGATGCAATTAGATTGACCACTTGAATTTCACTCTTTTAGGGGAAGAGCGGGATCGATCAATGATGAAATCAGATTGACCACTTGAATTTAACTCTTTAAAGGAAGAGTGATATTGATCGATGATGGAATCGTATCGACCACTTGATCAACCATATCGACTAGTTTATCAATCACTGGTGAGTTGGGAGAGAATCGATGGTAAACAGTTGGAAGTTGTTGTTGTACATTATCAATATTTTCAAAAAAATGTGAAGACTCATCTATATGAGGGAAACAGTAAGTTTGATGACTTCCTTCGCATAACCTACAAGGAAACTTGAATCTACCTTTCTTACTTCCAAATTTACTATCACTAGTTGATGGGTTGTCACCAATATGACTTGAGGAAACTGGTGACACAGGTTGTTGAGAACCCGTAGACCACACTTCTAAGATCTTAGGAAGACCAGGGAAATCCCTAAGAAGGTGTTCATCCTTACACAACCTACAAGTGAATTTAGGCTTATGCGTTGTCTTGGTAGGCTTTTCAATATCATCAACACTCCCAATACGATTAATAGTAGCTGGTTGATTGTCTCCAACATGACCTGCAATGGTCGGAAGCTTGGCCCCTTGCTTATTTTTCTTCTTCTTAATATACATTTTCTTCTTCTTCTTATCCACCCGGTTATTAGCTTCAGATATTTCACTAGGAGAGGAAGCAGAAAGGGAAGAAGACACAATGACCGAGGAAGGGGAAGGGTCAACATGAGGTTGATGTTCTTGAGATGGAGGGATTTCATTCAAAGCACCATACACATTCGAGATCACCAGAGTGGAAAATAACCATACTGGTAACCCTATAGTGAATCCAGGAAGACTGAAAGTAACAATGTAAGGAGGACCAATGTTTCCAAATGAAGGAAAAGAAAAAGGTTCCCCCTGAAAAGGGGTCCCTTGGTTGGTAGTCCTGGGAAATGTTTCCATAGACACAGACTCAACCTAGGGTCTGCTAAATCAAAGATAACACACTATAAAATTTCCTATAAGATAAGAGAAAACAAACAAAGGAAGTAGGTATCTTCTGGAGACGGGAAATGAGGCCTTCAACAAATATATGATAAGCAGTTACCTTGACCTCCACATAACTTCCCTTCCTGGTGCAAGTAACCCTCACTTCATGGGGCCACCCTCTAGATTTAATGAGAGTGTGATGTGATGTCTACCTCAGATACCACAAGGAACCTTCTAAATAAGGAACCCCCCTTGCAGTCACCCATGTAGAATCCTAGGAAAAACAACTTTGTTTACCAATTTCACAATGAATGGTCGGGCGGGTAACCAGTCAACAATCAAGGCTAAGAAAATGGAACTGGGAATGGTGGACACAAATTTACGACCAAAATACTAAGAAGAAGTGGTGTCACCTTGAGGAATTGTTGTTAGAAAAGTGGGTGTGCGCATTTAACCATAGACACAAATGCCACCCTTGAGCACCTTAACCTTGACATAGAGAATAATTATGGTATAAAATCAATATCCAACCAAGTCTAATGCACCAAGCAAATATAACCAAGACTGATAAAAAATTCCAACCCAGAAAGACCGAAATTACAAGTTGCAGTAGCTGCAGCTGCAACTACTCTCCAGACTTGCGCACCACTAAATTTTTTCAGTTGCGAGCTGCGTGTGTCAAATAAGCTCTGGCATCCTGTATTTATATTGTTCCTCCTTAGATGTCTGGGACAACTTCTCTTTCTGGAGGGTAAAAGTTCAATATTAATTATTTTCTTTAGTTGACTTGTCTTCTAGGGTTATGTCCAATGCTTTAGGGTTTCTTCTTGCTTACTGGAATATTCTAGTCTCATCAATGGTGACAAGTGGAGTTTAATACCTCTCGTAGCTACCATAATATTGTAAGTTTTAAACCTATAAAGTAAAGCAATGCATATAGATTATTAAGCAAAACATAAATTAATCAATGGCTCATACACATAGCACACAAAGATTTATACCAGAAACCCTCAACAGGGGAAAACCTCTCTTATATTCATTATATCGAATTTCACCATTCAACATACAATATATACAATGTTTTTAGGTATTTTGTAGATACCAAAACCCTAATCCATTAATCCAGGATTAATTTAGAAAACCACTAAAAATAGAAAAAACCACCCAAAAAAAACAATTCGGGGCACTGCCCGGTGCCGAACGCTACGCATCACTAGGGAGGCCATACCTGGCCCCCCCTGGGACCCCTTTAGGAAGCGCCCGATGCACATGACACATATAGCACTACTAGAGAGATCGTCAGATGTAGTTTTTGAATCTGACGCGCCCACACACACATATGAAAAGAATATAACACATACCCAACATTCTTCCACTTGTTGTTTTCTTTGCACCCAAGGGTCCAGGTGATTATATAGTCAAAAATCCAGGGCAGAAATGCCCATTGTTACTCTACACTAGGAGAACGTTTCTATGCTCATAGACTTTGTCAATGAATCTGCAACATTCTTCAAAGTGTCAACCTTTTCCAGCAACACCTTCTTTTCCTCGACCATGTCTCTCACAAAGTGATACTGAACATCAATATGCTTTGTCTTTGAATGATAAGATGGGTTCTTTGCCAGGAACATTGCACTCTAACTATCAAAATCTAATATCACTGCTTGTTGTACCAACCCAATACCTGAAAACAATCTCTGTAACCATACTACTTCCTTGCTTGCATGAGTGGCTGCCATGTATTCAACTTATGTATTTGAGAGTGCCACTATAGTCTGTCTTTTTCTCATCCAACTGATTGCTCCTCCAAATAGGTTAAACACATACCCAATTGTATTATGCAATCCATATCTCCAGCCCAATCTGCATCAACAAAACCATGTATGTCCACCACTCTGTCCAATCCTGGTCTTCCTTGGTAGCACAATCCATAACTGGTAGTGCCACAAAGATACCTGAAGACCCTCTTTACTGTTGTCCAATGCTCCTTCCTTGGTTTTGACATATACCTGCAAAAAAATCCCAATGCATGTGCAATGTATGGTCTAGTACATACCATTGCATACATCAATCTTCCAACTGCACTGGCATACAGAACATGGGACATGTCCACTTATTCTTCATGTGTCTTGGGACACTAATCTGCATATAACTTTACACCTATAGGAATAGGAACCTTGACTGGTTTACTTCCATGCATATTAAACCTCTGCAATATTGTCTCAAAATATTTTCTCTGATTCAACCAGAGTTTCATGTTTGCACGATCTCTTTTAATCTCCATTCCTAGAATGAAGTTAGCAACATCGAGATCCTTCATGTCAAATTTGGAGGATATCTGCAATTTCACCTCCTTGATAACATCCATGTTATTTCCTACCAACAACATGTCATCAACATACAACACTGCATAAATGGAGTGATTACCAACCTTCTTGGAATATACACAATGATCAACCCTGCTTCTCACAAATCCCAATCCAAGGATGTATGCGTCAAAATTTCGGTACCACATCCTAGGTGATTGCTTCAGACCATATAGTGACTTCTTTATCTTACAGACCAATTCTTTCTTTCCCTTCACTACAAAGCCTTCTAGTTGCTTCATGTAGATTTCTTCTTCCAGATCCCCATGTAGGAATGCTGTCTTCACATCCATCTGTTCCACTTCAAGATCAAACACAACAACAATAGATAAAATAAATCTAATAGAAGTTAACTTAGCAACAAGAGAAAAAATCTCACCAAAGTCAATTCCCTCTACCTGGGAATAACCTTTTGCTACTAACCAAGCTTTGTATTTCTCCACTTTACCTTGTGCATTAAACTTCTTCTTAAACAACCATTTTCTACAATAGATTTTCTTCCAGCTGGAAACTCAACTATATCCCATGCCTCATTCTTATCCAAGGCATCCATTTCTTCAACCATGGCCTTCTTGCAGAGTTACTATTCTCTGAATTCACTACTTCCCTGACAGTTTTGGGATCATAATCAGTAATAGATAAAGAAAAATTGGAATGAAAATCAGGTGGACTATACCTTTCTGGTTTCCTTCTATCTCTCACTGATCTCCTCAATACTGGGGTATGAGATTCTTCTTCTTCTTCTTCTGCTTCCTCTTCTTTAGATGATTCATATTTTTCATCATCCAAATCAAGCTCTATTTTCTTAGGTTCGTATTGCATTGGTAGGAATTCCTGTTTGGACACATCTTTTACCTCTCTGAAAACAACATCTCGACTGTAAATAGTCTTCTTGGTTTCTGGGTTCCAAAGCTTATAACCTTTCACACCATCTTTATAACCAATAAAGATACACTTTTCATCCTTTTTATCCAGCTTACTCCTATTTTCCTTTGGAACATGTACATAAGCATCACAACCAAACACTCTAAGATGTTGAAGAGAGGGTTTCTTTCCAGACCATACCTCGTGTGGAGTTTTATCATCCAACTTTGATGAAGGTGATCGATTGACCATGTAACATGTTGTACCCACTGCCTCTGCCCATAATTCCTATCCTAACTCGGCACCACTGAGCATGCTCCTTTCTTTTTCCATTAGTGTCCTATTCATCCTTTCTGCAACTCTATTCTGTTGAGGAGTGTATGGAGTAGTCTTATGCCTTGCTATACCACACTTCTTACAGAATTCTTCGAATTCATTTCCTCAGAATTCTCCACCATTATCTGTTCTCAATACCTTTATTTTTTTCTCTGTCTGATTTTCTACCAGATACCTAAACTCTTTAAATTTATCAAATACCTCATATTTCTTTCTAAGAAAATAAATCCACGTGTTCCTTGATAAATCATCTACGAATGAAAAATAATACACAAATTTACCTAGGGATGGAACACGAACAGGTTCAAACACATCACTATGTATCAACTCTAAGATCCCCTTTGCTCTTGTAGCACCGGATGTGAATCTTACTCGATTATGTTTACCATATATGAAATGTTCACAGAAATCAAAATCTAGAGTGCAATTAGACATACCTTCAACCATACCTTTACCGTGTAGTGTTCGAAGGCCCTTTTCTCCAATATGCCCTAGTCTTTGATGCCACAACATGGTCTTCTTTTCCGTGACAATATTGGTCTTGTGTCCTTCATTTCTCTGCTTAGGGACAATAGAACTGTTACACCCATTAGTATAAGTGCTTCCCAATAACCTTCACAGAGTTCCACACTGAACTCCCCTCATCAAAACCATTTCTCCTCGTACCATCTTGCAAGTGCCCTTTCCAAATACAATATCCACTCCTACATCATCCAACTTGCTTACATATATTAGGCTCCTGTCTAGTTTTGGAATGTGCAGAACCCCAGGGAGATTTCTAATCCTTCCATCTTTTAGAAGCAACTTAACCCTTCCGCGTCCCATGATTTTTGATGTTGAGTCATCTCCTAGGAATACATCACCACCATCATATTTTTCATATTCAGAGAACCACTCCCTGTGAGGAGTCATATGGTATGATGCACTTGAGTCTATCAACCATACATCATGGTCTGCATGTGTACCTGTAGATTCCAGGTAAACATCACCTCCTTCTTCAGTGGAGGTTTTCACCTCTGTGAAAGAGGTACTATCATATCCCTTTGGTTTTTCAACCTTCTTAGAATTGCAATCTTTCTTATAATGACCTGTTTTACCACACTTCCATCATTTCCTCAAAGATTTTCTTGGAGACTTAGATCTACCTGTAGATTTAGATCTCCCCCCTGAAGACTTACTAGGATTCCTATCTTGGGTACGACCTCTTACAAATAAAGCATCTGTTCTATGACCATCCATGCTTTTCCGCCCCATCTCTTCAGATAACAAGGATGAAACTACATCCTCATACTTCAATGTAGATTAAGTGGTACTACCAATTTCTAAAACCAGATTATCCCAAGAGTCTGGAAAAGAAAATAACAAAGTAATACACTTATCTTCTTCTGCAATCGTAATATTAACAGATACAAGTTGACTTACTAGAGTATTAAAGGCATTTAGATTTTCTGTCACAGAATCTCCATCTTCCATCCTAAGATGATACAACTTCTTTCGAAGAAGAAACTTATTTACCAGGTACTTTTATTGATACAAATTTCCTAACTTATCCCATAGTTCCTTGGCTGTAGATTCTCCCGAGACATTCAAGCACACCGAATCTGCCAGGCAGAGTCGAATAGTGCTCCTTGATCTTTTTTCCAACTTCTCCTAATCTTCCTTCGACATACTAGTAGGTGGTGTACTAGTAGTTTGTGTACTAGTAGGTTGTGTACCAGTCGTCTATGTTCCAGTAGATTGCGTACTAGTAGGTTCTGTACCAGGATCCACAATGATCCATTGTTCTTTATCTACAAGAAGGCCTTCCATCTTCAACTCCCATAGCTCAAAGTTTTTACTGTTGAACTTCTCTATTTCAATTCTAGAAGAGCTATCCATTCCTCTTTCTACACTCGAATAACCACTGCAAAAGATCCCACTAAACCCAGGTTTATCATAGACCGAAGATAAACTTGATCTATCAAGACTAAGCCAAACCCTCAACAACAAAAGCATCCCTCTGAAGGAAAAAACGAGCTCTGATACCACATGTAAGTTTTAAACCTGTGAAGTAAAGAAATACATATATATTTTTAAGCAAAACAAAAATTAATCAATGGCTCATACACATAGTGCACAAAGATTTATACCGGAAACCCTCAACCGGGGAAAACCTCTCTTATATTCATTATATCAAATTTCACCATTCACCATACAATATATACAATGTTTTTAGGTATTTCGTAGATACCAAAACCCTAATCCCTTAATCTAGGATTAATTTAGAAAATATCTAAAATAGAAAAAAACTGCCCAAAAAAAAAATTCGGGGTGCTGCCCCGAACCCTGTCGGCCACGGGCTACTGCCTGGGACCCCCTAGGAAGCGCCTGACACACACGACATAGATAGAACTACTAGAGGTATCGTCAGACGTAATTGTCGAATCTGACGCACCCACACACACACATGCAAAGAATATAGCACATACCCAACAAATATCAACACTCCTTCCTAGCTATGGATGTATAAAAGGAAATGGTCTTGAGCATAAATAGACCATTCAATTGGTAGCATCATCATTACTATCCAAATAGATAGTTTCCATGGCAATCAGAACAATTCCATCCAATAGTACACAACCGTGTCTATTCATAGTAGTATACAACTACTATCCAAAGACATATAGTCTGTATAACAATCATATCATCTTATATCAATCTACATAAACAATAGCATGATAAAAACTTAGTCATCTGGGCCATTCTTCCACTCACATCTATGAGATCTTGGAAGAGCATCTACCCTCATAAGGTAAAAACATCAGCCATGGGCTATCTGGACTATTATTCTCAAGCATAGAATAATAATTGTCCTTGATTTATGAGCCTGGACCATTCACCTAAATGGCCCATTCCTCCGGCACTAATCATAGTGAAACCTGAAGAGAATGAGTCTTCCCTAGGGAATGCCTGTACCTGATTGTTGAACCTAGACCATTCACCTAATTGGGCCATTCCTCTGACACTAATCATAGTGCAACCTAGAGAGCATGAGTATGCCCTAGGAAATGAATGTCTGGACCATTTCCTAAGGAAATGAATGTCCTGCACCAACCTCCAAAATGAACCATTCTTTGAAACTTCTCACAACTATGAGCTTCGGAAGAATGATTGCCCAATGAGGTGGACCATTCTACTTGATCACTACTTAGAGTGACTTCTAAGAAGAATTACCATCCTAGAGCATTCCCCCACACTGGCCACAAGGGGAATCGTTTTCTATGGTACATCATCAATCTATCGGACCATTTTCATTATGAAAATGACTATTCGATATAGACCATTTTATGAACTAGAAAATGCTTGTCTGTTAGAAATATCAAACCACTTTCTGAACAGTAAAGGAACTACCCAAACTGGACCATTTTCCAAATTGGAAAATCACTTCCCATGAATCGATAATATATATATTAGTTCTCCCTCCCAACCTGGGGAGCCATCTCTTCCCTTTCAACTAAGGGATTTATCTCCACAAGCCCCATCTTGTCCCTTAAGTATGAAAATTTATCTTGGACAAAGGCTTTGTCAAAATGTCTACTACTTGCTCATTTGTGGAGATATACTGGAGTTTCACTTCTCCTTTCTGGACTTTATCATGAATAAAGTAGTATTTGATCTCAATATGTTTCAACCGATCATGAAACAATGGGTGATCTGATAGCTTTATACAACTTTGGTTGTCATAGTATATTATGGTCGAATCTGGTACCTGATCAAATAATCCCCAAATCAGCTTCCTCAACCATACTGCTTTGGTACATGCCTCACATGCTGTAATATATTCTGCTTCTTCTATGTTGAGTGCGATTTTTTTTTGTTTCCCATTGACCCATGATATCATAGCAAAACCCAAGCTGAAACACTTCCCTGAAATACTCCTTTTGTCTTCTGCACTCCCTGCCCAATCTAAATCTGTGAATCTATGAAGTTGTATATCACTGGATGAGGTGTATCTTAAACCATAGTTTAGCATCCCACAAATATATCTTAGAACATGATTTGCAGCTATCCAATTCCCATGTCAAGGTTCCACCTGGAACTGGCTTAAGGTGTTTACAACAAATAAAATATATGGTCAAGTATTTACTAGATACATCAACAACCCAATCAATTTTCGATATAGGGATGGGTCTATTGGATCATAATATGAGTCTCTTACTTTTCTTATATCTGTGGTCATAGGAGTGGTCATGGATTTGCAATCCATCATTCCAAATTTATGAAGAATCTTCATTGCATACTTTCCTTGTCCAAGGAAGACTTCACCATGCTTATGCCATACTTCTAGTCCCAAGTAATAGTGCATGAGACCAAGATCTTTCATATCGAACTCAAAATCTAGTTCCTTCTTACACTGGGTGATGAGAGACTCTATACCTGTCAGGAATAATTCGTCGACATATAGCAGTAGAATCACATGTGCATTGTTCACAACTTTGTAGTAGAGATTTGGATCTGCATGACTCTTAGAGAAACCAAGTCTTATTAAGTAGTTGTCTATTCTGGCATACTGAGCTCTTGGAGCTTTCTTGAGTCCATATAGAGCTTTCTTTAATTTTCAAACATGAGTATCTCTGGAATGCACTTCAAATCCTTGAGGTTGTTCAATGTATACTTCTTCTTCAATTTCTCCATTGAGTAAAGTTGTCTTTACATCCATTTGATATAGACTCCATCCCATCGAGGCAACAAGAGATATAATGGATCTAATATAAGTATATCTGGCAATGGGAGCAAAAGTTTTGTCATAATATTCTCCCTCCTTCTAGGATAACCCTCTAGCTACAAACCTTGCTTTGTATTTTTCCATGCTTCCATCTGCTGCATGTTTGATCTTATAGACCCATTTTCAAGTTACCATTGATTTTTATTTGGGTATAGGAACGATTTCACATACGCCATTTTTCATGATGGACTGGTGTTCTTTTGTCATGGTTTCTTTCCATTGTTTCTTTTGAGTTGCTTCTTCAAATGTATTGGGTTCTTCATTTATAATCTTTGTCATACATGCTGCATAGCTTGAGAATATTTTGGGATTTTTTCTTTCTCTAAAGGTGCCACTTAGGGCTTTGAGTCTTTCTGCTTCTTGTAGAGTAGCTTCAATCCAAGCTGGATGTTTTCTAGTTTTGTGTACAATGACCGATTCAATAGGTTCACATGGTCGCATCAAATGATCAAGTTGTTCTAGTTCTTCATTCTGACTTTCTAGAAGATAGGTGCTCTCTTCTTGAAGCTCTTCATATTATTCTTCTTCTATGGATTATTCTATAGATTTCTTGAAATCTATCTTCTAATTGAATATCATGTCTCTATTGACTTCAACCTTATGTTTTTCTGGGATATAGATTCTGTAGGCTTTGGATGATTCACCGTATCCAAGAAATATGCCCTTCTTTTTCGAGGGTTCTAGTTTCTTCCTTTTATCCTTGGAGATATGAATGTAAATAGGGCACCCAAAGATTCTTAAGTGTTCCACATTGGGTTTCTTTCCTGAGAAGGATTCTTCTGGAGTCATATCCTTCAATATGCAGCGGGGACTTCTGTTATGAACATATATTGGTGTCATGACTGCTTCTCCCCATAAATACATGGACAAACCTTGATCATTCATCAATTCCTTCACGACTTCCTCAACGGATCTATTCTTCCTTTCTACTACACCATTTTGTTGAGGATTATGAGGAATGATTAGCTCCCTCCTAATCCCTGCTAATTTACAAAAGACAATAAATTCCTTGGATTTGTATTCTCCTCCATTATCTATTCTCAAGGTCTTGATTTTCTTGCTTGTGAGGTTTTATATTTCTACTTTGAATTCTTGAAACTTGCTGAAAACTTCATCCTTTGTCTATAGGAGATATAACCAAGTCTTTGTTGAGTAATCGTCTATGAAGATTACATAATAAAGGGAACCTCCTAGAGATTTGTCTGGAATCAGACCGAAAACATTTGAATGTATTAGATCTAGGATTTCCTTAGATCTATTATTGTTGCTTGAGAATGGCTTCTTAACATTTTTACCAAGAGCACATCCTCTGCAAATTCCTTCATGTGTATATTGTAGTTCTGGTATTCCTTCAACCATCTTCTTGAGGAAAGATAATGCTTCATAGTTAAGATGAGAATATCTTCTATGCTAAATTTCATTGGGATTGACTTCATCATGTATAAGAGCTTCATCATTATTTCTAGTAATCTCTATAGTCTTCCTTCATGAGTTCCAATAACTCTAGCATTCTCTATGTTGGAGTCTCTAGACCAAGATAGTACTTCACCATCTACACAAGATATTTTATTTCCTTTGTCTTCTAGGAAATATATAGATACAATATTATTTTCTAAACTAGGTACATACAAGACATTGCTCAAATGAACATTGTTACTTGTTTTCAATTTGATGGAGGCTTGACCAATTCCTTCGAATAGATAGGTGTTCTTATCTCCAAGTTCTACCTTGTAGGATGTATTCTTTTCATTTAGACTGGAGATTTTGGCCTGGTCTCCTGTCATATGCCTGGAAGCTCCACTATCAATTATCCACATGTCATCTTCAAGAGTATCTATAAGAGCTGAATAATGTAGATGATCCATATTTCCATTCACGATTTTTGTTGACTGATAGTTGGTCAAACTTTGACTTTGAATGGCCAAATGTTGACTTTGACCCAAAATCTCAACCTTGACATTTTTTCCTTCTGAGAGTGCCAATAGGTGCACTGGACTTAGATGCACTAAAATATCCTTTCCTTGAGTAAGGTGTTCCATCGTAAGGTTCTGAGCAAGAGGTTTTAGGGTTTTGCAACTGCACCTGCTAGTAACCCTAGCGACAGTGCTTCAATGACTACACCTACTAGAAACCCTAGTGATAGTTCTTCAACGAGCCTGATAATATTATGGCTTAGCTTCCTTCCATTGGTTAGAATGAATGAAGGAGGTGTGGGCCCATAACATGTTAGAAAAGTGGGTGTGCTCGTTTAACCATAGAAAATATATCAATATTGTCACCCAACCATAGGCATAAATTCCACCCCCGAGCACCTTAAACTTGACAAAGAGAATAATTCTGGTAGAAAATCAATATCCAACCAAGGCTAATGCACCAAGCAAATATAACCAAGAATGATCAGAAAGTCCAACCCAAAAAGACCGAAATTACAAGTTGCAGTAGTTGCAGCTGCAATTACTCTCCAGACTTGCGCACCACTAAATTTATGCAGTTGCGAGTTGTGTGTGCCTAATGAGCTATGGCATCCTGTATTTATACTATTCTTCCTTATATTTCTGGGCCGACTTCTCTTTCCGGAGGCTAAAAAATGAATATTAATTATTTTCTTTAGCCGACTTGTCTTCTAGGGTTATGTCCAATGCTTTAGGGTTTATTCTTGCTTCCTGGAATATTATTGGTTACAAGTGGATGTTAATACCTCCCAAATATACCATAATATCAACACTTTCCACTCTTCAAAGCTCCAAACTTGTTGCAGTTCCACTAGGAAAACAAAAGATGGGAGGTCTCAAAGAATCGCTTCACATGACCTCGTGCTTAACTCTCGTGTAAGAGGAGATCTCCCAAAAAACACCAAATTTTACTACTTGTATTCAACACTCTCTAGTATTATACAATCTCATGTAAGTGTCCTTGGATAATTTAGTCTCCACCATACAACCAAGGCCCTAAAATCCTAGACTTGTGATCGTTTTCTAATAAAGAAAAAGTCTAGTTGATTTTACATTATGCGCTTGTTCCTTTTATGGTTGTTTGCTACTCAAAAGAGATTGCGTATGCAACTTGAAAATGATGTGTGATACTTGAATCCAAAAATACTTCAAATGAAAATATGAATGCAATGCAATCTTTAACTTTCGATGAAGGCCATCTATAGAAAGGAGCAAAAGATTTCAAGCAAAGAAACAATTACAACTTTCAAAATAAGAAACATAAATTATTGTTTGAATGCAATAGGTGTCCAATATATGATTCAAATAAATTATAGGATACACGATTCATGGCCCCCCTGAGCCATGAGGGGGATATTTTTCAAGAATGAAAGCTCAAAAATGCCAAAAACCATGCAATTTTTCACTCTTAAAATGCAAGCTCAAAATGTTTCACCTACACACTAGAATGCAATCAATTTCTATTTGTTTGACCTAAATGCAATACAATTATATGCAACTTAATTATTCTTAACTTTCAAATGAAAATAAAGAGTTCAAAGCTGATATAGAAATGAAAACGAAGCAGAAAGAAAATTCAAACAAAAACACATTCACAAGCTCGAGGGAATCAAACGCAAAAATGGATTTTCACACTAATTCAGGAAAGAAAGAAATCACTATTAAAAATACTTTAAAATCAACATATATGTGATCAATTGATGCTGCAATAGACCCTCAAAGATTTAGAATTGACTTAATGGATCAACAAATGACAAAAATAAAATCAAAATGACAGGGCTTGATGAACTATATGTCTCCAAGTTAATGAAACGAACTTTCAAAATTAACAAATAAAAGAAAGTTCTCAGTGAGAAAAATATAGAATTTTGATGATTGTATAATCCCCAGAGCTACTGACAGTAAAAGATATATGCAAGTATTTAAATTAACCTTGAAGGGATTATGATATTTTCACAACTTGATCCAAGAGAATAGATTACCAAAATAAAAAAGAGTGATATGAACAACCTTCTCAATAAAAAAAAATCCCAAGCAATCCAACGAGAAATTGAGGTCTAACTCTGAGTAAAAAAGCCAAGAAATAGAGAAGACAAAGACAAAAAATCAGTGCATAAACAAAGGTGACACTCCTGTCACTAAGGGGATAGAACATTACTGAAAGAGCGACGCTCCCAAATACACTTCCAGGAAGCATCACTTCTAGGTCAATAAGTTTAAATATAAGTCAACCATCACTTGATCAAGTAGTGGAATTATTGACATTCAATGTTTTATTGCTCAGACACTCCATCAAGGAAAATTCCAACCTTCTTGTGAAGGGAACGCCTAAGGATACTATCAAGTGAATCACTACATGCCACCTATATGATTCACTCCACTCTTTAGGATATGAAAAAACACGCCAAGGGGGAATCCTATGTGGTCAAGATAATTCCTATCATTGTAATTTAGAGATAAGTGAGGAAAATGACTAGACACGATACCATTGAACATGCTCCTAGAAAATCTAAGTAATCAACAGGAAAAAAAAGTGGATAAAGGGGATTTCTAAAAGTCAACCTATGGGGGATGTCAAGCCCCCAAAGAATAGATAAAAAAGGTATGAGAGAAATTTATGGTAACCTACTCATAATGATCACCTAGGGTTAAAGTACCTTCATCAAGAAAGGCACCCTCTTAAGGAGCTTAGACAATGATTATCTGTTTGTATCAGGTACTACAAGTACTTCCCACCCGAAGTCACCTCTATAGGTATCCGAGGACTAGCCACTACGATTACCAATTCACAATTGGTGACCAAGAATAATAGTCATAGGTTGGTACCACACATATGGGAAAGGAAACTAAGCCTGGAATTTTTAGAAGTGATTCCACCTAGGGGGAACTTCCACTTTTGAAATCCCTGTACATGTAGTAGTCTGTGGACACCAAAACAAGCAGAGAGGGTATATCAACCCACTTTCTCTAAGTTTGACCTCGTGCTACTAATGGATTTTTCACTCCCTAGTGACTTCTAGTTTGGTTTTATGGCCTTGTATATTTTCCTCTCCAACCTACACCAAGGCCCTAAATCCTATTCTAATGTTGGTTTACTACAAATGAAAAAATTTCTAGTTTATTTTAAAGTAGAGTTTGTTTCAGGGATGTTGATTACTCAAGGGGTTGGATTCTATAGGAAGATGCTTCAAAATCAAGTGTGATAAACCACTGATTATTTGATTTTAAACATTCAATGAACCATTAACCACTGATATGGAAGTATAACATCAAAGTACAAAGGATATTCCAATACTCCTTTCATTCCACATTTTCAAGAACATTTCAATTATGAGATAATTATCATAAGCAACCTATTGTAAATAATGTAGCAGATTCAATATACACATTGCTAAGTAATGATCAATGGTTTTCTCACAAGATCAATCCATACAACCAACTTATATCCTTAAGTAAACCCTCAAACTTGTTTGTGCCAAGTGTGAGGCATGGTCAAGTCTTCATGAAATGGTTTGAGCCGAAATTAGATGATTGGCTAGGGTAGTACTATGATGGATTTAGGCCAACCATATGTTTTTTTTTTCCTTTATCAAGTAATTACTCAAGAAAACATTGTTGTAATGAAGCTAGATTTTATTTATACAATAAATTTATAATTGTTTAGGCTTCATTCAATGCTCTTGTAAATGATAATGGAGTATCAATGTGCACTATACAACACTAATTGGGATGGATATGAAAATAAACATTGCAAATGGGTATATATATATATATTTTTCTTTTCCCGTGGAAGAAAGCATGGGAAATGCGTTGAGTACTTCCCCACATTTTATGGATGGTAAATGGGGTAAACCATCGGCCTTGATTATGGGGCCTCTGTTGTGAGAAATATTACCCTGCAGACAGGTTAAGCTCCCCTTAGTTGAGTTTTCTTCAGCTAAGACAAAATAGAGCAAGTGGATACTAACATCCTGTTCTCTTGTCTATACACACATGAAAATAAGAAGAGGGAAAAGGAAACCAGAGTGCACCTTTTTCGAAGGTTGTTCTCGTTGATCCTTGTTTCTCCAGTGTTGGATCCAGTCCTAGCTCAATAATGATCTCCCTGCACTTAAACAAAAATATATTCCTCTTATCCTACTTTCACAAGGTTATATAAAAGAAAGTATAACTACATGAAACAAGCATGATATTCATATGTAAACTTAAAAGAGACAGAAGTATTGGAAAGGCCAAGCTATTATTATTAAGAGAAACAAGAAAGGCTTACATCCATGATGTGGTGCATATATTCCTCCACGCTTCTCCTTTCCATCCCCATTCTTGAATATCTTAAGATCAGAATTATGATTCCCTTATGACTTCTCCTTCCCTTTTCACCTTGGAATGTACTCATTATATAGGAGTTGGAGGCTTAACCATCGTGGTGAAGACCACTCACTAGATCCACTAAATTGGGATCTCTGAGATTTTTAGGGAGGAAATATCTCTCAAGGATTTTATGGACAAAATGTCTCTCAAGGATTTTAGGGAGATAATATCTCTCAAGATCGATTAAATTAGGATTTTTGTTTGAGAAAATATCTCAACCATCCATGAGACTCTCAAATTATCCTTGAGATTAGGAAACTAAATGTGAGGTGAATTCTCATACTAAATTAATTTCATTTTTTCAATAAAAATGAATAATACATGTGCACATAGTATTTTGACCTTCATATGATAAATTTCCCCTCCACACTGACTAAGGATTGTGACACTTAGTAAAGTGCATTAGAAACTTAGTAAGGTGCATACAACACTTGATAAAGTGCATGCGACACTTAGTAAGGTGCATACGACACTTTACAACACTTGAAACACTTAAGGCGTGTAATAGATGTGACACCTAAGTGTGAAATTTTGGTGTGTAACAACCTCTCCCCAGGGGATTCAATAGAGTCAAACCCATGACCATCAAAAAACATGAAAAAATCACGTTTGGATCTAAACCAATTGAGCTGACCCTCGGGGATGCAAATGGGTGTATATATTAGTACATATATTATTTAGGTTGCAAGGATAAACATGAAATGAAATATGAATACTCAGATTGTAATGATGAAATCAATGTTGAATAAATTATTTTCATTGATGTCAAAGGTAAATAAGTATTCACATATAAATATTCAAAGGAAATGTGACTTTAATAAATACAAAAGTAGAAGTGGATTATAAATGAAGTTACGTGAAAGTGGATTAGAAATGAAGTTACGTAAAAGTGGAGTAAACATGAAAGTCGATTAGAAATGAATTTACATAAAAGTGGAGTAAACATGAAAGTGGATTAAAAAATGTAAAAGTGAAAGTGGAGTAAAAGTGCACATGGTTTTAAAACCCATGGTGGTATTTTACACATGGTATGTTGAAAAATAAATAAAAAAATAAAAAAGGGGGAAATTAATTATGTATTTAATAAAATTCGTGTCTTTTCAAATGAACATGACTTTTCATGTAGAACTAATGGTAAAGTATAAAAGGAGAAGAGGGTTGTGAGGAATAATGTGTGTGTGGGTGAAAATGTAATATTATTATGCATATCATTTTTAGGGTGATGATCGAATATTATTCAAGGAGTGACGATTAAATATTAGTGAATATCATATCTGATGTTCTAGCAAATAGATTTGGCATTATAACAAGAAAAACTTGTAAAGGAAGATCTAAGGCAGAACTAGAAAAAGAATCAAGAAGATATGGTGAAGGAAGATCAAAAGCAAAAGGAGCGAGTGTCGAGAAGATCTGGTGAAAGAATAAGAAGTGAGCCCCGAGTAGATATGATGAAATTAGGAGTGATTGCCAAGTTGATCTGGTGAAAGAAGAAGTAGTGAGTGTAGAAAATATCTGGTGAAAGCAGAAGTAATAAGCATAGAGAAATTTTGGTGAAGATAGAAGCAACAAGCAGACAAGTGAAGGAAATTGATATGATAAACTTGTAAAATTTTAAGTAGGTTGGTGCCTACATAAAAAAAAATTGTGGGGATTGGTGTCTCCAATAGGTCGGTACCTATAAACAACATAGGGGATTGGTGTCTCCTATAGGTCAGTGCCTACAAACATCAGAGGGGATTGATGTCTCTTGTAGGTCAGTGCCTACAAAAATCAGATGGGATTAGTGTCTCCTATAAGTTGTTTCCTACAAACATTTGTAACCATAGGTTGGTGTCTACAAATTTATAAAAATATTTTTTTGCGGTTTTCTCCCGAAAGGGTTTCCATGTTAAATATTGTGTCTTCTAGTTTTTACACTTATGTGATTGCTTCAATATGGTTTACGAATGTTAAAAAGGAAAATATAGACTTATATTGATTCACCTTCTTGTCTCAGTATAAGTGTGTGCTAAAAAATTGGTATTAAAGTTGGTTCCTTTGGAAACAGTCTAACCACTAGAAGGTAGATCTCAGGAGCACACATGGTTGGTAAGGAAGGTTTCTCTACAAACATGGCTTCGTTGTTTGACATAACAAACTATGCCTTATGGAGTATAAGGTT
The DNA here is from genome assembly GCA_009831015.1 of Picea engelmannii. Taxonomy (NCBI): domain Eukaryota; kingdom Viridiplantae; phylum Streptophyta; class Pinopsida; order Pinales; family Pinaceae; genus Picea; species Picea engelmannii. Next base: position 302,567 of record ML788626.1, read on the forward strand.
TTGAACATGTCTAATGGTCGTTGGTTTTGATATTTGGAAATTGGTTGTGACGGGTTATACAACCCCAACAAATCCACCAACATATACGACTGGGAAAAAGGCTAGTGGAAATGATGCAAAATCCATGAACGCCATATTGTGCGGTCTGTCAGAATCAAAGTTTGTCAAAGTAATGCATTGCAAATCAATGACAAAAATTTGGGACAAACTTCAAAACATCCATGAAGGAGATGATAAGGTCAAGAAGGATAAGCTCCAAACTCATAGAAGATAGTTCGAGAGTTTGAAGTTGAAAAAAGAATAAATTGTATCCTATCTTCTCCATGTGGATGAAATTTTCAACACCATCAGAGGAATTTGTGAAACAATTGCAGAACCGATGATTGTGAAAAAGGTGTTGAGGTCACTCCCCTTAATATTTTATGCCAAAATTTCTGCCATTGAGGAAAAAGGAACTGGATAAATTAACAATGGATGAATTGCATGGGATCCTCACTTCACATGAAATGAGGAATGAAAAGGAAAAAACATCAAATAAAGAAGCAACTTTCGAATCCTCAAAGAAGATGAAGAACAAATAACACAAATCAAGCGATTGTTCCAGCTGTGAATCAGACACAAAAGAAACAAAGTTTTTGAGAAAACTCAAAAAAGGATCTGGAAAATACAAAGGTAAGTTTCCCTTTAAATGCTTAACTGTGGAAAAGTAGGAAATTTTGTTGCTAAGTGTCCATATGCGAAAAATGAAAGTAGTGATAATGAAGAAGACTATAATGTAAGGAGATAACATCATCAACACAAAAATAGCCACAAATAGGACGAGCATGAAAAAAATAAGAACTCTTATAAGCATAAGAAGAACCTCTACTCAAAAGGGGTCAGTGACTCATCTGAAGAAAGCAATGAAAGCATATATGGTAGTGATAGAGAAGAAAATATCTTTATGACAATTGAAACAAAGATAGATGAAGACAAAGAAATGATGGATTCATAAGAAGAGGAAAATGGTGAAACAGATGGAGAAGTGGATCTTGAAGAATAACTTGTGTGTGCCTTTAGTGAAATATAGAAGACAAGGAAAAATAATTTGAAATAAAAAGAGACGCTGTATAAATATGAAGAAGAGGATCGTGATACAAAATACAAAATGTCACAAAACCTTGAAGAAACAGAAAATATTATCATAAGCCTAAAATTTCAATTAGAAGAGGCAAGAAGGATAGAATAAGTGGTAAGAATCTAGCTGAAGAAGAAGGAAGAAAATTGCGAAGAGATAGAATCTAAAATTGTTTCCTTAAGAAAGGAACTAAAGAAGACAACTATTGAGTTGAAGTTTAGAAAGAGTGATGAAACCTTAGATGATATCATCAATTGTCAAAGGTATCCATTCATTAAGACTGGTCTTGGATATGATGTTGTTGTTTCCTCCCTACCTAAAACTAGCCTTGCTACAACCAAGGAAGTTATGTTTGTTGCAGGAGGAGTTCATACTGGTTTTCTAGAAGAAAAGATGACTGTTGATCGTGCTAAATATATTGATGAGTTGCATTTTCCTCACATGCTAGAATTTTAGCATGTTGTTATAGATGAAATTGTTTCTAATATGTTGATTTGTTCTACTCATATAAGTGAACCTAAACCTGATCCTACTTCCTCTGATCAACCAACACAAAAATTTGTTCCCTATCATCATTCTCACCATAAAAATCAAAGGAATGGAAATCATGCTTTTAGATATTTGTAGAAGAGACATGAAAGATAGAATTGTGCACCAGTGCCAACTACCAAAATAGATTGTGGTTGGATGTGGAATCCTTTGACCACATGTTTGAGGACTTCATATTGTTGTGTATCATCAACTATACAGTCGTACAATGTTCCTCTTACTTACTGATGATTTCCTTGAAAGTGGTCGATCGAGGATCAAACTGACATGACAATCGACTGGAGTTTCGATTGAGTATTGGTTGACTAAGTTTCAACTAGGTTGTCCTTTGACTAGAATTTTTGACAAGAAATATTGTTGCTACTTATTAATCCCTCAAAGGGGGAAATACTTGAATTTGTTGATATGTGAACCCAACTAATGTATTCTTGCTGACTCGACTATTTCTTGTTGAATCGACTTGGATTTGTTAAGACTAACCCAACCATGTTTGATTGTTGTTGGAGATGTACTACTGCTTATGTTGGATACAAAGACTGTCTGGATTGATAGAGACTAATTATCTTGCGTTGTTGGTGACAATGTTTAGACTTCTTCAGGAGTCTTTTTGTATCATGTTTGATCATTTTTTGCAGTTAGAACAAAAATTAAATGGAGAAGGCTATGTGCTATGTAGTTTTTCTTAAGACAAAATTGAAGAAATTCAAAATGGAAGATTGTATACCAGTCACTGCACCTATGGTCACAAGTTGTAAATTGAGAAAAAATGATGAATCTACAGAAGAAAATCAAACATTGTATAGTTCAATGATTGGAAGCCTACTATATGTGAAGACATCAAGGCCATACATTATGCAAGAATTAGGATTGGTTTCATGATTTCAAGCTACACCAAAAGAAACTCATGTATAAGCATTAAAAAGGATATTCAAATATCTAAAGGGTGCCTTGGAATTCTCTTCATGTTACTCAAGAGGTGAATATTTTACTCTAATAGAATATACAGATGCAGATTGGGAAGGAAGTGTTGATGACAAAAAATGTACAAGTAGATGATAATTCTTTTTGGGAAACAATCTAGTGTCTTGGTTGAGTAAGAAATAATCTTCAATCTCTCTATCCACAAAAAAAGTTGAGTATATTGCAGCAACAACATGTTGCACACGAGTTCTCTGGATGAAGAAAACACTGCAGGATATCAAGGTAGAATATGATCATCCAATCTCAATCATGCGTGACAACACAAGTGAAATCAAAATTTCGAAGAATATCATTATGAATTCAAATATGAAGCATATTCCCATTAAGTACCACTTCCTAAGAGAATAGGTAACTGAACTAAGTGTCAATCTAAAATACATTTCCACCAAGGAACAAGTTGCATATATTTTTACCAAACCCCTTCCTAGAGAAACATTCGAATATATCAGACATAAGCTAGGAGTGATATCCATCTCATCTCATCAATAAAGAAGAACATCTCAGGGGGACCATACCTTTTCCATTTATTTCAAAGGGGAAGAATTAGAGATAGGGGGAGAGTTGCATACATGGGGAGGAGAATTACAAATAGGGGGAGAGTTGCAGACAAGGGGGAATTCTTTCTATTTCTGGAGGATAACATGTTTTTGAGTGCAAGGTTGCCATCAATGAAAAATGGGGAGATTGTTGAATAAATTATTGTCATTGATGTCAAAGGTAAGTAAGTATTCACATATAAATATTCAAAGGAAATGTGATTTTAATACATGCAAAAGTAGAAATGGATTAGAAATGAAGTTACGTGAAAGTGGATTAGAAATGAAGTTATGTAAAAGTGGATTAAAAATGAAAGTGGATTAGAAATGAAGTTACGTAAAAGTGTTGTAAACATAAAAGTGGATTAAAAAAGGTAAAAGTGAAAGTGGAGTAAAATTTCACATGGTTTTAAAACCCATGGTGGTATTTTACCCACGATATGTTGAAAAATAAATAAAAAAAATTAAAAAGGGGGAAATTAATTATTTATTTAATAAAAATCATGTATTTTCAAATGGACATGAATTTTCATATAGACCTAATGGTAAAGTATAAAAGGAGAAGTGGGTTGTGAGAAATAATGTGTGTGTGGGTGAAAATGTAATATTCTTATACATATCATTTGAAGAGTGACAATTGAATATCATTCAAGGAGTGATGATTAAATATTAGAGAACATTAAACCTGATGTTCTAGAAAATAGATCTGAAATTATAGCAAACAAAACTTGTAAAGGAATATCTAAGGAAGAACTACAAGAAGAAGCAAGAAGATACGGTGAAGTCAGAGTAAAAGAAGAAGGAGCAATCAACGAGTAGATATGGCTAAAGAAGAAGGAGTGAGACTTGAGTATATCTTATGAAAGAAAAAAGAGTGATTGTCGAGATGATTTGGTGAAAGAAGAAGTAGTGCATGCAGAGTAGATTTGGTGAAAGTAGAAGTTACAAAAATAGAGAATATTTGGTGAAGATAGAATCATCAAGCAGACCAATGAAGGAAATGCATATGATGAACTTGTAAACTTGTAAGTAGGTTGGTGCCTACATAAAAAACAACTGTAGGGATTGGTGTCTTCAATAGGCCAGTTCCTACAAACAACAGAGGTGATTGGTATCTCTTGTAGGTCGGTGCTTACAAATAACATAGGTGATTGATAGCTCATGTAGGTCGATTCTTACATAAAGAAGAGGGGATTGATGTCTCTTATAGATTGGTGCCTACAAATATATAAAAATAAGTATTTTTGTTTTTCTCCCGAAAGGGTTTCCATGTTAAATATCGTGTCTTATTGTTGTTACATTAATGTGATTTACAAATGTTAAAAATGAAAAGATATCCTTATACCAATTCACACCCCCCCCTCTCAGTATAAATTTGTGCTCAACAATCAATCTACATGATAACAGTGAAAAAATGATAGAGTTATTATCCTTAGATACTTGGTGAAGATCCAGGCCAAAAAAAATCAATTCTTCCCCAAAGATGATGTAAAATACTCATTGCAAACAAACAATCCCAAAATCAACCCTACCACACAACAAGGAAAATAAAAAAAAACCAAGCACTCTAGACTAGTCACTAGATATGGTTTGAGACTAGATAATCTACAACCTTTTAACCATGCAAAGAAACAAGGAAACAATGCTTGGGATATCAACCAAGGGGAAAATTCGTTCTTCTTACAATATATTATAAATTATGGCAGTGGATGTCAGAGATGTAACCAACAAATTTGGACAATGATGCACGTGAAACTAGATCATTGGGACAATTTTTGGGTAGCTTGATTGCTGGAACAATTCTAGGACCAAACACCTTGCAAAAATCCTCAAAAGTGGAATATATACCCCATATTTTTTACCTTTGTGAAACCTGCTAATTTGATAGTTAATGAAACCTTTGAGTAGAGGTAACGTTCAATGAATTGGGGTAATGCTAGTCTACTTTGGTGAGTCATTGGGATATATTATTGATTGATTTGGTAGACAATATAGTCTATCATACACACAACCTATATCAACCTTCAAATAAGACAACCCATTTTAGTTTCAGATCTCTGTAATGCCTTGCAAAATTGACAGTATGGAATGGG
>ML788626.1:314795-345470 GCA_009831015.1 Picea engelmannii
AACTTATATCCTTAAGTAAACCCTCAAACTTGTTTGTGCCAAGTGTGAGGCATGGTCAAGTCTTCATGAAATGGTTTGAGCCGAAATTAGATGATTGGCTAGGGTAGTACTATGATGGATTTAGGCCAACCATATGTTTTTTTTTTCCTTTATCAAGTAATTACTCAAGAAAACATTGTTGTAATGAAGCTAGATTTTATTTATACAATAAATTTATAATTGTTTAGGCTTCATTCAATGCTCTTGTAAATGATAATGGAGTATCAATGTGCACTATACAACACTAATTGGGATGGATATGAAAATAAACATTGCAAATGGGTATATATATATATATTTTTCTTTTCCCGTGGAAGAAAGCATGGGAAATGCGTTGAGTACTTCCCCACATTTTATGGATGGTAAATGGGGTAAACCATCGGCCTTGATTATGGGGCCTCTGTTGTGAGAAATATTACCCTGCAGACAGGTTAAGCTCCCCTTAGTTGAGTTTTCTTCAGCTAAGACAAAATAGAGCAAGTGGATACTAACATCCTGTTCTCTTGTCTATACACACATGAAAATAAGAAGAGGGAAAAGGAAACCAGAGTGCACCTTTTTCGAAGGTTGTTCTCGTTGATCCTTGTTTCTCCAGTGTTGGATCCAGTCCTAGCTCAATAATGATCTCCCTGCACTTAAACAAAAATATATTCCTCTTATCCTACTTTCACAAGGTTATATAAAAGAAAGTATAACTACATGAAACAAGCATGATATTCATATGTAAACTTAAAAGAGACAGAAGTATTGGAAAGGCCAAGCTATTATTATTAAGAGAAACAAGAAAGGCTTACATCCATGATGTGGTGCATATATTCCTCCACGCTTCTCCTTTCCATCCCCATTCTTGAATATCTTAAGATCAGAATTATGATTCCCTTATGACTTCTCCTTCCCTTTTCACCTTGGAATGTACTCATTATATAGGAGTTGGAGGCTTAACCATCGTGGTGAAGACCACTCACTAGATCCACTAAATTGGGATCTCTGAGATTTTTAGGGAGGAAATATCTCTCAAGGATTTTATGGACAAAATGTCTCTCAAGGATTTTAGGGAGATAATATCTCTCAAGATCGATTAAATTAGGATTTTTGTTTGAGAAAATATCTCAACCATCCATGAGACTCTCAAATTATCCTTGAGATTAGGAAACTAAATGTGAGGTGAATTCTCATACTAAATTAATTTCATTTTTTCAATAAAAATGAATAATACATGTGCACATAGTATTTTGACCTTCATATGATAAATTTCCCCTCCACACTGACTAAGGATTGTGACACTTAGTAAAGTGCATTAGAAACTTAGTAAGGTGCATACAACACTTGATAAAGTGCATGCGACACTTAGTAAGGTGCATACGACACTTTACAACACTTGAAACACTTAAGGCGTGTAATAGATGTGACACCTAAGTGTGAAATTTTGGTGTGTAACAACCTCTCCCCAGGGGATTCAATAGAGTCAAACCCATGACCATCAAAAAACATGAAAAAATCACGTTTGGATCTAAACCAATTGAGCTGACCCTCGGGGATGCAAATGGGTGTATATATTAGTACATATATTATTTAGGTTGCAAGGATAAACATGAAATGAAATATGAATACTCAGATTGTAATGATGAAATCAATGTTGAATAAATTATTTTCATTGATGTCAAAGGTAAATAAGTATTCACATATAAATATTCAAAGGAAATGTGACTTTAATAAATACAAAAGTAGAAGTGGATTATAAATGAAGTTACGTGAAAGTGGATTAGAAATGAAGTTACGTAAAAGTGGAGTAAACATGAAAGTCGATTAGAAATGAATTTACATAAAAGTGGAGTAAACATGAAAGTGGATTAAAAAATGTAAAAGTGAAAGTGGAGTAAAAGTGCACATGGTTTTAAAACCCATGGTGGTATTTTACACATGGTATGTTGAAAAATAAATAAAAAAATAAAAAAGGGGGAAATTAATTATGTATTTAATAAAATTCGTGTCTTTTCAAATGAACATGACTTTTCATGTAGAACTAATGGTAAAGTATAAAAGGAGAAGAGGGTTGTGAGGAATAATGTGTGTGTGGGTGAAAATGTAATATTATTATGCATATCATTTTTAGGGTGATGATCGAATATTATTCAAGGAGTGACGATTAAATATTAGTGAATATCATATCTGATGTTCTAGCAAATAGATTTGGCATTATAACAAGAAAAACTTGTAAAGGAAGATCTAAGGCAGAACTAGAAAAAGAATCAAGAAGATATGGTGAAGGAAGATCAAAAGCAAAAGGAGCGAGTGTCGAGAAGATCTGGTGAAAGAATAAGAAGTGAGCCCCGAGTAGATATGATGAAATTAGGAGTGATTGCCAAGTTGATCTGGTGAAAGAAGAAGTAGTGAGTGTAGAAAATATCTGGTGAAAGCAGAAGTAATAAGCATAGAGAAATTTTGGTGAAGATAGAAGCAACAAGCAGACAAGTGAAGGAAATTGATATGATAAACTTGTAAAATTTTAAGTAGGTTGGTGCCTACATAAAAAAAAATTGTGGGGATTGGTGTCTCCAATAGGTCGGTACCTATAAACAACATAGGGGATTGGTGTCTCCTATAGGTCAGTGCCTACAAACATCAGAGGGGATTGATGTCTCTTGTAGGTCAGTGCCTACAAAAATCAGATGGGATTAGTGTCTCCTATAAGTTGTTTCCTACAAACATTTGTAACCATAGGTTGGTGTCTACAAATTTATAAAAATATTTTTTTGCGGTTTTCTCCCGAAAGGGTTTCCATGTTAAATATTGTGTCTTCTAGTTTTTACACTTATGTGATTGCTTCAATATGGTTTACGAATGTTAAAAAGGAAAATATAGACTTATATTGATTCACCTTCTTGTCTCAGTATAAGTGTGTGCTAAAAAATTGGTATTAAAGTTGGTTCCTTTGGAAACAGTCTAACCACTAGAAGGTAGATCTCAGGAGCACACATGGTTGGTAAGGAAGGTTTCTCTACAAACATGGCTTCGTTGTTTGACATAACAAACTATGCCTTATGGAGTATAAGGTTTTGAACATGTCTAATGGTCGTTGGTTTTGATATTTGGAAATTGGTTGTGACGGGTTATACAACCCCAACAAATCCACCAACATATACGACTGGGAAAAAGGCTAGTGGAAATGATGCAAAATCCATGAACGCCATATTGTGCGGTCTGTCAGAATCAAAGTTTGTCAAAGTAATGCATTGCAAATCAATGACAAAAATTTGGGACAAACTTCAAAACATCCATGAAGGAGATGATAAGGTCAAGAAGGATAAGCTCCAAACTCATAGAAGATAGTTCGAGAGTTTGAAGTTGAAAAAAGAATAAATTGTATCCTATCTTCTCCATGTGGATGAAATTTTCAACACCATCAGAGGAATTTGTGAAACAATTGCAGAACCGATGATTGTGAAAAAGGTGTTGAGGTCACTCCCCTTAATATTTTATGCCAAAATTTCTGCCATTGAGGAAAAAGGAACTGGATAAATTAACAATGGATGAATTGCATGGGATCCTCACTTCACATGAAATGAGGAATGAAAAGGAAAAAACATCAAATAAAGAAGCAACTTTCGAATCCTCAAAGAAGATGAAGAACAAATAACACAAATCAAGCGATTGTTCCAGCTGTGAATCAGACACAAAAGAAACAAAGTTTTTGAGAAAACTCAAAAAAGGATCTGGAAAATACAAAGGTAAGTTTCCCTTTAAATGCTTAACTGTGGAAAAGTAGGAAATTTTGTTGCTAAGTGTCCATATGCGAAAAATGAAAGTAGTGATAATGAAGAAGACTATAATGTAAGGAGATAACATCATCAACACAAAAATAGCCACAAATAGGACGAGCATGAAAAAAATAAGAACTCTTATAAGCATAAGAAGAACCTCTACTCAAAAGGGGTCAGTGACTCATCTGAAGAAAGCAATGAAAGCATATATGGTAGTGATAGAGAAGAAAATATCTTTATGACAATTGAAACAAAGATAGATGAAGACAAAGAAATGATGGATTCATAAGAAGAGGAAAATGGTGAAACAGATGGAGAAGTGGATCTTGAAGAATAACTTGTGTGTGCCTTTAGTGAAATATAGAAGACAAGGAAAAATAATTTGAAATAAAAAGAGACGCTGTATAAATATGAAGAAGAGGATCGTGATACAAAATACAAAATGTCACAAAACCTTGAAGAAACAGAAAATATTATCATAAGCCTAAAATTTCAATTAGAAGAGGCAAGAAGGATAGAATAAGTGGTAAGAATCTAGCTGAAGAAGAAGGAAGAAAATTGCGAAGAGATAGAATCTAAAATTGTTTCCTTAAGAAAGGAACTAAAGAAGACAACTATTGAGTTGAAGTTTAGAAAGAGTGATGAAACCTTAGATGATATCATCAATTGTCAAAGGTATCCATTCATTAAGACTGGTCTTGGATATGATGTTGTTGTTTCCTCCCTACCTAAAACTAGCCTTGCTACAACCAAGGAAGTTATGTTTGTTGCAGGAGGAGTTCATACTGGTTTTCTAGAAGAAAAGATGACTGTTGATCGTGCTAAATATATTGATGAGTTGCATTTTCCTCACATGCTAGAATTTTAGCATGTTGTTATAGATGAAATTGTTTCTAATATGTTGATTTGTTCTACTCATATAAGTGAACCTAAACCTGATCCTACTTCCTCTGATCAACCAACACAAAAATTTGTTCCCTATCATCATTCTCACCATAAAAATCAAAGGAATGGAAATCATGCTTTTAGATATTTGTAGAAGAGACATGAAAGATAGAATTGTGCACCAGTGCCAACTACCAAAATAGATTGTGGTTGGATGTGGAATCCTTTGACCACATGTTTGAGGACTTCATATTGTTGTGTATCATCAACTATACAGTCGTACAATGTTCCTCTTACTTACTGATGATTTCCTTGAAAGTGGTCGATCGAGGATCAAACTGACATGACAATCGACTGGAGTTTCGATTGAGTATTGGTTGACTAAGTTTCAACTAGGTTGTCCTTTGACTAGAATTTTTGACAAGAAATATTGTTGCTACTTATTAATCCCTCAAAGGGGGAAATACTTGAATTTGTTGATATGTGAACCCAACTAATGTATTCTTGCTGACTCGACTATTTCTTGTTGAATCGACTTGGATTTGTTAAGACTAACCCAACCATGTTTGATTGTTGTTGGAGATGTACTACTGCTTATGTTGGATACAAAGACTGTCTGGATTGATAGAGACTAATTATCTTGCGTTGTTGGTGACAATGTTTAGACTTCTTCAGGAGTCTTTTTGTATCATGTTTGATCATTTTTTGCAGTTAGAACAAAAATTAAATGGAGAAGGCTATGTGCTATGTAGTTTTTCTTAAGACAAAATTGAAGAAATTCAAAATGGAAGATTGTATACCAGTCACTGCACCTATGGTCACAAGTTGTAAATTGAGAAAAAATGATGAATCTACAGAAGAAAATCAAACATTGTATAGTTCAATGATTGGAAGCCTACTATATGTGAAGACATCAAGGCCATACATTATGCAAGAATTAGGATTGGTTTCATGATTTCAAGCTACACCAAAAGAAACTCATGTATAAGCATTAAAAAGGATATTCAAATATCTAAAGGGTGCCTTGGAATTCTCTTCATGTTACTCAAGAGGTGAATATTTTACTCTAATAGAATATACAGATGCAGATTGGGAAGGAAGTGTTGATGACAAAAAATGTACAAGTAGATGATAATTCTTTTTGGGAAACAATCTAGTGTCTTGGTTGAGTAAGAAATAATCTTCAATCTCTCTATCCACAAAAAAAGTTGAGTATATTGCAGCAACAACATGTTGCACACGAGTTCTCTGGATGAAGAAAACACTGCAGGATATCAAGGTAGAATATGATCATCCAATCTCAATCATGCGTGACAACACAAGTGAAATCAAAATTTCGAAGAATATCATTATGAATTCAAATATGAAGCATATTCCCATTAAGTACCACTTCCTAAGAGAATAGGTAACTGAACTAAGTGTCAATCTAAAATACATTTCCACCAAGGAACAAGTTGCATATATTTTTACCAAACCCCTTCCTAGAGAAACATTCGAATATATCAGACATAAGCTAGGAGTGATATCCATCTCATCTCATCAATAAAGAAGAACATCTCAGGGGGACCATACCTTTTCCATTTATTTCAAAGGGGAAGAATTAGAGATAGGGGGAGAGTTGCATACATGGGGAGGAGAATTACAAATAGGGGGAGAGTTGCAGACAAGGGGGAATTCTTTCTATTTCTGGAGGATAACATGTTTTTGAGTGCAAGGTTGCCATCAATGAAAAATGGGGAGATTGTTGAATAAATTATTGTCATTGATGTCAAAGGTAAGTAAGTATTCACATATAAATATTCAAAGGAAATGTGATTTTAATACATGCAAAAGTAGAAATGGATTAGAAATGAAGTTACGTGAAAGTGGATTAGAAATGAAGTTATGTAAAAGTGGATTAAAAATGAAAGTGGATTAGAAATGAAGTTACGTAAAAGTGTTGTAAACATAAAAGTGGATTAAAAAAGGTAAAAGTGAAAGTGGAGTAAAATTTCACATGGTTTTAAAACCCATGGTGGTATTTTACCCACGATATGTTGAAAAATAAATAAAAAAAATTAAAAAGGGGGAAATTAATTATTTATTTAATAAAAATCATGTATTTTCAAATGGACATGAATTTTCATATAGACCTAATGGTAAAGTATAAAAGGAGAAGTGGGTTGTGAGAAATAATGTGTGTGTGGGTGAAAATGTAATATTCTTATACATATCATTTGAAGAGTGACAATTGAATATCATTCAAGGAGTGATGATTAAATATTAGAGAACATTAAACCTGATGTTCTAGAAAATAGATCTGAAATTATAGCAAACAAAACTTGTAAAGGAATATCTAAGGAAGAACTACAAGAAGAAGCAAGAAGATACGGTGAAGTCAGAGTAAAAGAAGAAGGAGCAATCAACGAGTAGATATGGCTAAAGAAGAAGGAGTGAGACTTGAGTATATCTTATGAAAGAAAAAAGAGTGATTGTCGAGATGATTTGGTGAAAGAAGAAGTAGTGCATGCAGAGTAGATTTGGTGAAAGTAGAAGTTACAAAAATAGAGAATATTTGGTGAAGATAGAATCATCAAGCAGACCAATGAAGGAAATGCATATGATGAACTTGTAAACTTGTAAGTAGGTTGGTGCCTACATAAAAAACAACTGTAGGGATTGGTGTCTTCAATAGGCCAGTTCCTACAAACAACAGAGGTGATTGGTATCTCTTGTAGGTCGGTGCTTACAAATAACATAGGTGATTGATAGCTCATGTAGGTCGATTCTTACATAAAGAAGAGGGGATTGATGTCTCTTATAGATTGGTGCCTACAAATATATAAAAATAAGTATTTTTGTTTTTCTCCCGAAAGGGTTTCCATGTTAAATATCGTGTCTTATTGTTGTTACATTAATGTGATTTACAAATGTTAAAAATGAAAAGATATCCTTATACCAATTCACACCCCCCCCTCTCAGTATAAATTTGTGCTCAACAATCAATCTACATGATAACAGTGAAAAAATGATAGAGTTATTATCCTTAGATACTTGGTGAAGATCCAGGCCAAAAAAAATCAATTCTTCCCCAAAGATGATGTAAAATACTCATTGCAAACAAACAATCCCAAAATCAACCCTACCACACAACAAGGAAAATAAAAAAAAACCAAGCACTCTAGACTAGTCACTAGATATGGTTTGAGACTAGATAATCTACAACCTTTTAACCATGCAAAGAAACAAGGAAACAATGCTTGGGATATCAACCAAGGGGAAAATTCGTTCTTCTTACAATATATTATAAATTATGGCAGTGGATGTCAGAGATGTAACCAACAAATTTGGACAATGATGCACGTGAAACTAGATCATTGGGACAATTTTTGGGTAGCTTGATTGCTGGAACAATTCTAGGACCAAACACCTTGCAAAAATCCTCAAAAGTGGAATATATACCCCATATTTTTTACCTTTGTGAAACCTGCTAATTTGATAGTTAATGAAACCTTTGAGTAGAGGTAACGTTCAATGAATTGGGGTAATGCTAGTCTACTTTGGTGAGTCATTGGGATATATTATTGATTGATTTGGTAGACAATATAGTCTATCATACACACAACCTATATCAACCTTCAAATAAGACAACCCATTTTAGTTTCAGATCTCTGTAATGCCTTGCAAAATTGACAGTATGGAATGGGGATAAAATGAATGTGAAAAAGGGGCAATGATCCAATGAAGACTCAATTCGTTCTAGAAAATTTTGGGTTGGTTTGATATGTGGAACAACTTGGAGATATGATAAGATGAAACTACCCATAAAAATGTAAGTATACTTTAGATTTAACACATGAGATACCTGCAGATTTAACCAAAACTTGTAAATTGACCAGGAAGACCTTTATTTAGAGCTGCACATAAATATATTAAGCTTGGAAAAAATCATAGAGACATCCCTAGGGTTTGAAAATATATTAGGCTAAAGAAGCCCTTAAAACCCTCCTATGATGGCTAAGGGTAAAATAGTTAAAATTGGCCAACATTTTTTTTTGAAAAAGATAGGCAATTAAGATAAACAAAAAATGGTGTAATTTGTTTCTTATTGCGTTGATTGAAGAATGAGTGGAAATAAGGCCTACCATTGGGAAATGGGGTCCTTTATATTGATGATATTATGTGGTTTAGATGTTTTTTTTCTCTCACCTAGGGATGGGAGAAAAGAACCAAACTAGAGAAGGGGAGGGTTACCATATTTGAAGGGGGTTGAATAAAAAAGAAGAAGTGAACAACTAGTTCAATCAAGTTTTTTTTATAAGAAACAATGAAGTATTAAGAACAAATCATTAAAATATTCTTCCTAGATACATTCATAAACATGCCTAAAATATTTGGAAAAGAAAATACATAGGGATAACTCCTACCTCTTTGACTTGTTCTTCCTTGCAAGAGAAACTCTTTCCGCAACAAAGATTGTAGCCCAATCGATCTCCTTTAAAAAAAATTGAACATCACTTGAATAAAAATATATTAAAGAAACATGTTAAGAATTCATTTCTTTATTCTCCAATGAGTGAAAATGGAGGACTTCTCCTTTTATATGTGAGAAGTCTCCTCAAGTACATTACAAAACCATGTGCTATATAAAAAACCACGAGATCAAAACCATTTTCTTGATAAAAGCATGAGAAAAATAAAAATAATAAAAATACATGAATAATTTGGTCATAAAGTGATACATCCCTCTAGAAAGGGTCAAATACAAGAAAATGTAGCTCAAAAGAGGTGCACCCCTCATAAATATGATGACAACATCTAGGAGATGTTCCAAGATGAAGTCAAAACCAAGTCAAATGCTCAACATCTATCAAGAAATCATCACATGAGTTATAATAACCCCACATGTGTGAGTTGATCCATTAAGAAATAATTATAAGTGGCACATGTGGGATCCATAAGGAACACACTTCTCAAGTAAGGGTTAAATATGGATTCCACATCATCAAGAAGTCCAAGTGGCATGTGTGATGACATGACATCCCTATCATAGTCCAATGCACTATCATAGATCCCAATGTTGCGACATGTATCTCAATGTGGTACACAGATCTCAAGGTAAATGTCACAAATCCCAATGTCCATAGATATGGCTATATAATAGTACATGAATCCACATGCATCATCAGAGATCCCTAGGAAGTGTAACAGATCTCAAGGCATGGTACACATATCCCAATGCATAATACCCACTTGAAGTAATGGGTCTAGCCTCTTAGCAAGTCATTATTTGGTAGCACCCGATGACATCTCTTAGCAAAACATAAAAAAGGGGGTTAATTTTAGTACTTTACTAAGTCTTACCAAGGAGAACATTATTAACCCTTATACATGTATCAAATCCTAAGAAAAACACATATTTCCTAAGTATCTAGGTGAAATTTAGGAAATAATGAGTAATAATTATGAAAGGGAGGGGAAATGTGTTCATGTGATGACCCTTAAAGTCTTAGACATGCAAACACATTATTTTTTCAATTTTATTCACCTAGCTCCATTTGGTTAGGAATTTTTTCTTATAACATCCTTTTAGAGGGATCTTAACATTGAGTTACCATCATCGACTTGTTGTTTATTACCCATTTAAGCATTTTTCTTTTAAACATTCAGTTTATCGAATGAGTCCCTTTTCTTTAGATATTCTTTAGAAAAGCCATGGACTAGGGGCATTGGTATTATTACCGAGGAGCATTGCTCAAGATTAATATTTGGATTTTTTTTTAAACTTTGGCTCTTCACATCTTATCCTTAATGGCTTTATTTATTCATGGTTTAACTTTGACCTTTCCTTTTAACCTTTGAGAATTCATACATGACTAGGATGCAATTATTTTAAGTGGATGGAATGCATAATATTGGGGAGGTGAAAAGTGGTTAGTACGGTTAGGATATGGATAGTGGTATCTGGACCAAACACCCAATTGTACAAGACACCCTAAGAAATGACACACTTCTAACATAAAACATATTCCCCATGGTACCATGAGGCATGTAATGAAGCTATATAATGTTATGAAATGCATAAAGACAATCATTAGATGTGTACCACTTTTTTATGAGTTAAGAATTTATACCATTATGTTCAAATGAGTATTAATATATGGAATATCAAATGAAACAAACTTACCATACCATACCATACCATTGTGCATTTTTCGACTGAGGAGCTGGGATGAGAATGAAATACACCATAGCTGAGATAGAACAATCATGTATCATGGTGGAGATAAAGAATAAGTCTGTTTGGATTTGGTGAAGATGGGAATGACAACTAATGCATGTAGCAACATGACACCCTTGCGAGGGTATCCAAAGGTTTTTACCCATGAGGGGGTAACACAATCCAATAATGAATAGGTCAATGCACATTGTGGAGTACAACATGCTAAGTAGTAATAGTGTTAAGCCCTAAATAGTGGAAGATTACCCCTTAATTGTGGCATATTACATTAGTTTTGTTATTTTATTTATGTCGGCTTGGGTCCATTAGTTGTAATTGTGAATTCATATGATGGATAAGGATACCTTTTCATTTGAAATCATCTTGTAATTGTGAATTTGTATGATGGATAAGGAGGTTTACACCTTGAAGAGGTCTATTATCTAAATTTCTCTCTTTTTCAATTTTTTGAGTTCTTATTATGAGGTTTTTATGCTATTTTGATATTTGGTTCTTAACATTTGGTATCAGAGCTAGACAATCCTTGGGACTGGTTTCTTCAAAACAAGTATTCTTGAAATTTTTGCTACAACTTTTTTTCTGGAAGGTTTCAGGATCTAAAATTTCTATGGTGTAGAAGTGACATATATAGATAAAGTGGGTCCAAATTTTAGATCTTATTTCGTTATATTTTTGGAGATATATTCTGTGCAAGTTAGGGTTTTTGACTAGTCCCAAAACTAGTCTAAAACAAGTATCCTTGGAATTTTAGTTTCCAATTTTTTTTCGGATTAGTTTCAGGTTCTGAATTTTTATAGTATGAAGGAAGACTAGTGAAGTATATTTTGTACCAATTTCATCCCTTTATTCATTTTACTTTGAAATTTATTCCCTGAGGAAATTAGGGTTTTGGAATGGTCCATATTTCAGTCTAAAACAAGTGTTCTTGGGAAAACTATTATATATGAAGCTACAGACCTCCAATTTGAGTGAGAATTGTTCCATTGGTTAGGGTACAAATAACTGTTGTACTGGTACAAATTTCAAGTTCTGAAGTGAAGATAGTGAGATGTGGAAGTTCGTAGAAGTTCTCTCTCCTAAAAGGGAAAAAAACACATCTTTGGAAAGTTATCATAAAATTCTATTGGAGAATATAATATTGGTCTAACCTATGGGGTTGGAAAGAAGACACATCAAGATACCTTAGGTAGAAATTTTAGACTCAGAAGGACTGAAATTGCAGAGCTACAACAGAAGAAAGTTCAGCTAGCAGAACAGTCTCCAAATCAAGGTTTTAAAAGGTGCATTTTGTTTTTGGAAATTTGCACATCTTTTGACTAGAATATCCAATTGGGGTGATTCAAAAAGTGGAATAAAGTGGGATAAAAGGAGTATCACATAAATTTGGGAGAATCTTAGGTTTTTTGAGGTACAAACGTATTCTTATGTCTTTAAACGTAGGATTTGTTGTTACTTGTCAGCGCTAAAACCCAGGGACTGTGTGGTTCTTCCACATACCTAGAGTATATCGGAAGGCCCCTTTCGAATGGTTGCAAATTAGACAACAAAACTACTTATTTAAGCTCCCACGTACCTGCCATATATCGGGAGGCCTCCTACAATCCCAAGACCAATTGAGTAAACCATTTGGTTGTCTTGTTGCTATTGTACACTGAGAACAACACTCAGGGAGATCACTCTCTAGTACCTGAGAAGTCAGATAGTACAAATAAGGGAATGGTCAAGCCTCCTTAGTTAGCGCCCTGATATATTGGGCGGAGTACTATTGTTGGAACCCGTGTTGAGGAAAAGATATGAATTTATCTTACTCAATCATTTTTGAATCTTGCTTGGCTAAGGAAAGAGAGCCGGGAATATTACCCTATGTTTATAGCCTCAAAAAGTGTTTCCCAATCCACAAGTATTAGCTACAAGGGCTTAGGTTGATTTTTTAAAATAAAATATTGTTGCAAAATATAACATTTTTATATAATTTTCTGAATATAACAGATTGTAAAAGTAAATGTGGAGATCAAAAGAAAAAATACCAAGTCACATATTAACACAGATGAGACATAAAAACAATCGCTTTATTTCATTCCAAGAAATCGAAAGAATCATTCTTTTTACAAAAATACCTATGGGGGGCATGGACCAAGGTCAAACTTAGATATCCTTGATGAAAACCATACAAAAGGACTCTGATAAGAATTAAAAACTGAACTTTAAAATCTAGATCAGCTTGCCAGAGATTGTTTCCCACTTGATTCTGCACAATATCCTTTATCAGTGATGAAATTTAATTCATAAACATAAAAGTCTACACAGAATATCAAAGATAGAACAACACCTCTGAAACAAGCATCTGAATGATATGGTTCAACCTTCAACCTTGCTGTCTACAATAGGACCCTGCTGTCATAAAAGAGAATTAGGATTTTAATGAATTGAAGAATGAATGAAAATTGAACTATCTCAATAAAACTCAAGAGCAAATCTTAGTATGCTTTCTCCTTCTATTATCCCCTTGTTATTCCTTCTCATTTGGATTTTATGCATTCCAAATTAGTTGAAGTAGTTCAACTACCTCATTTAGTTAAGTTAACTAAAACTCAACTAACTTTTAGTTTAGGGGAAGAATTATTAATAATAATAATAATAACAAGGGTCTTTTATTAAATAATAACTAGTAGGTGGGACCCCTTGTGACTCCCTCTATTTTCTTAACAAAAATAAACATAACTAGACAATCAATCAAACACATCCCTCCTTGTGGCTCTCATAATCATTTCCATAATTTGAAATTTAAATATCAGAGATATTTCAAATTATATCAAAACATGTAAATATCCACAATATCCAAACATAGTTTGTTGTCCAAAACTTTCAGCAGTCCACTGTCCTCAATAAATCAATAATAAAACATAATAAAACACCGTATTTGCCACTTTGAGAGACAATTTTTCCTTTTTTGTTGCTATCCCCTTTTGACTTCCCTGAATTGGTCTTAGGTTGGGTGGAACCTTGAGGCTTGATCTCACTGATGACATGGGAACAATCATCTCTCAAGTGCATACATGATGATACTGACTTGACTGAATCACTTGAAGGAGAGGAGGGGGAAGGAACAACTTTTCATGTGTCATGCATGTGATGGGATTCAATTTTGAGTCTTTTTCTTGCATGGGTGGACTATACAGGTGAGTGTGCAAGGGAAATTTGGACATTTGGGTTAACAGGAGGAGGAGGAGGAGGTAGAGAATTTTTTTTCCAGTGACGATGGTGGGAGACTGCTGGGTGAACAATATCCTACCATCCATCATTCTCAAGAACTTAGGTTGCAAATATACATGAAGGGGCACATGGATACCAGGAACATGTTGGGGCTGGAAGGGATGCCTCTCTCATCTAGGCTGGACTACCCCTTGTCCAATCCAATAGAAAAATCCATCTTGAAAGAGTTGGTTTAACTCTTGAGGATCTGCATCGAAATGTATTGAGAATCTCAGACTTTTAGGCCCTCTATTCCAATTTCCTCTTCCCCTATTGTTTCTACCATGAATTCCTCTACTGAAGAAGCTCATCCCGTGTGCAACAATTATTAGAAAATATCTCTTAAATAGACCATACATGACATTCTCTTAATATGAAACAAAGTTTTCCTCAACAATCACATCAGACCCATGCAATCCAATCCATAAATTTTATCTAATAATTGTCAAATGAGCAGGGGGTGAAAAAGGGTTCAAGGATATTTGAGGGAATTGATTTGAGTGAAAAAGTGATATCATGACTGGGAGTGAGAACATGATTACTTCTCAACAATTAATTAAATAACCGGAGGTGCAATAATATCAAAACATATCGGTTTCCATCCATCTCTATGTCATTTAATTATCACTATGACACAAAGTTTTAATTTAATTTTAGTGAACAGGGTGTGGAAAATGAATTTGGGATCGTGAGGGGATTTATAATGAGAGAAAAAGTGAGAAAATGAGAGGGAATTAGATGGATAATGTTCATAAAATAAAGTAAATCAATCAACTATAATAACTTTATTTCAAACTTAATCTAGAAAGCATCCATTTCCAAGACCAAAACATTCATTGTTCCTCAATTTCATACAAACTTCTTGTTGTCTCAACAACAATTTAATTTCCCAGAAATATTCAATTTATAACAGTGATCCAAAAAGGATCCAGGGAAGGCTAAGAATAACTCAGAACTCACAGAGGCAACTCATAACGCTCAGAATGGCTTCAGTAGCCAGAGAAAGGGAAAAAATTAAAAGTTCCCAAAACTTAGTGAAAATGACATGATCGCGAAGAGCGCGTCACAAGATTTTTGACGGTGCAAACGACTCGTCAAACAGAGTTATAGTTTGAAATATATTCACGATCAAAGTTGCGGTCAAACATGGCCAGTGAGTAGGGGACACATCATCGTTCGTACTATTGGCATCAACAACTGAAATGGTAGGGTGATGTGACTGTATAGGTTATCGATGTCATCATATCATGTGGAAACACCATAGGATGCCATGTGTCACCCACCATTGGACTTTTCAGGGGTCCACGTGGGACAATAGAAAAGTGCCACGTGGAACCCCAAGAGACGCCATGTGGCACCATCCAGGAAGCACCACGTGTCACGTACGGTTGACTAGGAGTGACACCAGCATTCAGGTGGACCAATCAGAATATGCCATGTGGCCCAATCAGTGGGAAACACGTGGCATCCCCGAAACGCCCAAGGATGACCCATATCCGAAAAACCAAAAAATATATTGGTGGGACCCGCCATATCTGGTGGAAACCACCACATATAGAAGTCAATAACCAATTATGGAAGAGGTTGTAACCAAATAACTAAAATGGGAACCCATGGGGTTTGACCCCGAGACTTCCCCATGCCTAGCACCTTAACATTAGCGCCATAGCCAATCCTCCTAAACCGTCCCATTGAAATATTCGTCCGTCAATTTTATATTAAAGCCTATTTTTTGCTAGTCACCGGGGGAGAGGCACAAACGTACATCCATGAGCATGGATTTCGAGACAAATACTGTCATTATTGCAGGTTGCAGTGGACACGTAAATCGNGAGGTATATTGATGTATTTGCCAAATTCTTTTGTTGAGTTAATGAAAGAGCCTATCCATTTGGGAGCAGGACCCGGAGACATAGCCCACCAAGGAAAAACTCCGTTATCAATTTTTTGTGTTCAGATCTGATGCTTATGTCTCTTCATTTCTAAGTTTTCCCTTCTTTAACGGTGCACTTTAATTTATGCTCATTTAATAAAATTCGTTATAATTCACGATGAAAAGATCCTGGATCATGTTGGTATCAGAACAATCATCTTTGACTTGAATTGTTGAGTGTGAATTCTTACTAGGGCCAAGCATAAATAGGGTGAAGGAACTCTAAATACTTTCAATACATAAGTTGGTCGTGTATCCAGAAGGAAGAAAATGGCAGAAGAGGACAAGAATGATGAACAGGAGAAAAATTTTCACATGGTCTTTTATTGCATGTCAGAAATGGTCGAGCAAATGTATGGAGATTATGAGAAGAGGATGAAGAATAAAGGGAAGAAAAATGAAGCACATGCAGACGATGATCCTTTGGTAAACCAAGGGGCTGGAGGAGACCCTCCTGAGCCTCCATCTTCACCTTTGAGTTCTAGTTCTTCTTCCTCTGAGAATTCTCATCATTCTCATCATTCTAGCCATAAAGCCTCTTTTAAGAAAGCATTATTAAATCTTGATGTAAAATTTGCTTTACCTATGTTTAATAGAGATGTTAATCCTGAAAAGATATATAATTGGATCTGACGGGTTGAAGTGTATTGTCATGTCCAATATATTGATGAAGAGGAATTTAAAGTGCAACTGGATTCTCTTTGATTGGAAGGCACCGCTCTCGTATGGTGGGAGAGAAAGCTTCAAGAAGGAAGTAAGTGTGGTAAGATTCTTTCCTCATGGTCGGAATTTAAATCAGTAATCAGGAAGAAATTTTATCCATTAGGGTATTTACATAAAGCAATGATGGAATGGAAAACCTTAAGGCAAAGTAAAGGACAAACTGTACAAAGTTTCACAGAAGAATTTAGGAAGAAATCTCTTGCATTGAACATTCCTTTAGATTCTTATGAGACTTTAATGAAGTATATTGGTCACTTCACAATTATATTTGACATACTTTTCTCTTGTTTAACCCCACTAGTCTTGATGAAGTTTGTGTGCAATACACTCACCTAGAGAAGAGGGGGAAACATGTTCAAGAAAATCCCACGAAGAAACCTTCAAATTTACCATAGAAGACTTTTAAGAAGTTTAAAAGGAAGGACAAGAAGACTGCTACAGTGAGGAGAGAAGGAGGAAAACCATCTTGCACTCATTGCAAAAAGAGCAGTCACAATGAAGAACACTGTTGGAAACTGCATCCGGAAAAGAAACCAAAATTGTTTGGTGGAAAGGGGAAGACAAAGAACGTTGCTACGATACAACAAGATCTTGGTTCTGATTCAAGAGATGAAGGAAAGATCACAATGGTTGGAGTACAAGGTAAAGACTCTCTTAATGCTAGTTCTAGTTCCAATGATGAATCTCATGTTGATGGATGAAAGATGAATGCGTTATTTCACATAAGAGTAGTATCTAAACATACTAATATAGATACATTATTTGATCTGGGTTCCCAAGTAAACTTAATATCTGAAGCACTTGTCAAGAAAATGGGTCTTGAAATGAAACCACATTCGAAACATTATCCTCTTGGTTGCGTATGTGACAAATCAAAACTTAATGTCACCAAACAATGTAGGATAAGATTTGCTATTTCTTCAAAATTGATTGATGAAGTTGATTTGGATGTTGTACCACTTGATATATGTGGAATAGTGTTGGGAAGTCCTTATCTCTATGATAGAAATGCAGTATTATTTCGACATGACAAAAAATACCACCTTACTAAGGGGGGAGTGGAATATATTGTTAGAGCTCACAACATGAGGGTAAATACAACACTTGTTAGTGCATGACAAATTAAAAGACTCATAAACACTAATAAGAGATATGTACTCATGGTCATCAGAGAGAAATATGTCGGGACATCCGACGCTTTCCAAGGGTGTCATCCATCTCAAAAAAATGAATTAATTTATATTGTTTCTAAGTATGATGATATTTTTCAGGAACCATATGGATTACCTCCTAAGAGGGAAATCCAACATGAGATACATCTTCAGCAGGATTCTCGCCTTCCTAATGTGGGAATGTACAAGATGTCAGTTGTGGAGATGACAAAGATCAATAAGCAGGTACAAGGCTTGTTGGATCAAGGGGTCATTAGACCTAGTTCATATCGTTGTGGTTCTCTGATCGTGATGGTGCTAAACAAGGACGACATGTGGTGAATGTGTGTCAATTACCGGGCCTTAAATAAAATCACGGTGAAAAATTGATACCCTCTTCCTCGCATAGAGGATTTACTTGATCAATTGAAGAATGTTGTCTATTTCACTAAGTTGGATTTGCGTAGTGGATATCATCAAATCATAGTGGAAGAACAAGATGCATGGAAAACCGCCTTTAAAACCAAACAAGGATTATTTGAGTGGTTGGTTATTTTGTTTGGGATTTGTAATGCTCTATAAACTTTCATGCGTGCGATGAATGATGTATTCAGACCTTTGATAGATGACTTTATGATTGTATATTTAGACGAAATTCTTGTTTTTAGTGAGACATGGGATGAGCATGTGAGGCATGTAAATCAAGTATTGGATACTTTGCAAAGGGAAAATTTGTATGTAAAATTGTCCAAATGTGAATTTGGCAAGACTTCACTTGTATACTTAGGTCATATTGTAGGAGGAGGACAATTGAAAATTCACCCTTCCAAAGTTGATGTAATTGTAAATTGGACTGAGCCAAAAAGTGTAACCGAAGTTCGAAGATTCTTAGATGCAGTCCAGTATTGGAGGAGATTCATTCCCAACTTCTCCTTCATAGAAGCTTCTCTGCATGCCTTAACTAGTGTGAAGAACACTTTTCAGTGGGAAGGAAAGCAACAAAAATCTTTCGACACTTTGAAGGGAAAGATCAGTACCGCACCATTATTAGCACTGCCGAATATTCAATAACCTTTTGAGATCGAGATAGATGCTAATGGATACGCCATGGGTCCAGTACTAATGCAATATCCTAATTCTATCTGTTACCACTTTGAAACTTTTAACCAAGCTATTATTAACTATCCTACATATTATAAAGAGTTGTATGCATTAGTCCAGAGTGTAAATAAATGGAAGCACTACTTGTTAGGGAAGGAAATGATTATACATATAGATCACAAACCCTTACAGTATATTCGATAACATACCAAATTGAAACAATCTCGACACTACATGTGAATGGGTTTTATACAACAATTTCACTTGGTAATCAAGTACCAAAAGGATACAAGCAACAAGGTAGCTGATATGCTTTCTAGACCTCCTATTGTTGCTTCTATTATTTTGAATAATGCTTCTTTATCTCATGATAGCTATATAGAAAAATATACCATCGATGAAGATTTTAAAGAAATATATACGAAGCTAACCCTTGGTGCATAGGTATAGAACTATTGTCTGCGAGGAAAGTTGCTTTACCATCTTGGAAAGCTGTATATTCCTAC
Organism: Picea engelmannii; assembly: GCA_009831015.1. Classification (NCBI taxonomy): domain Eukaryota; kingdom Viridiplantae; phylum Streptophyta; class Pinopsida; order Pinales; family Pinaceae; genus Picea; species Picea engelmannii. The sequence goes on from ML788626.1 coordinate 334,367, forward strand.
AAGTGAATGAGTCCATGTAATATGAGAAGCTCATACTTCTCTTGTGTCTGGGAATTTTGGGGTAGAAAAACTATGGCTCATTTGCAGAGGTTTTGTTACTGGCCTCAAATGAAAGAAATTGTAACTAAATATGTAAAGGGGTGTGTGACGTGTTCTACTTATAATCCCACTAATAGAAAACTAGGGCTATAATCACCACTTCTTGTTCCATCCCATCCATGGGAAAGTATATCCATGGATTTTGTAGCGGGTTTACCCATGACCAAAGGGGGTCATGATTATTTGTATGTTGTAGTGGATAGGTTCAACAAGATGTGTATCTTGATTCCTTGTAAAAAGAAGATCATTGTTGAGCAGACTGTTAATCTCTTATTTCAGCATGTTTGGGTTCATTTTGGATTACCCACATCTATCGTGTCGGATCGAGATACTCGATTCCTTGGGGACTTTTGGAATAGCTTGTGGAGAATGATGGACACCAAATTGAAGAGGATCATTGCTTTCCATCCACAGACTGACAGACAAACAAAGGTGGTAAACTGAACATTGGTACTTTTGCTTTGAGGCTACTGCAACAAGCGTCCCAAGGTATGGGATGAACATATACCCTATGTACAACATGCGTACAATTGAGATTTACATTCCTCCACTAAAATTTCACCTTTTGAGACATATTTTGGGTACCTACCAAAGGTTCCTTTGGACTTGATGTACGTGAGAGATGTCGATGTAAATAAATATCAAACCGAGGATAGAGCCCACAAGTTCATCTAGAGGATTCAACATATACACCAGGCAGTCAAGGAATAGTTGGATAAAAGTCAAGCATAGTATAAAGCTCGATATGAGAAGCACATGGTTGATCATCAGTTCCAGGTTGGAGACCGGGTATGGCTTCACATCAACAAAGAGAGATTGAAGGGTGAAGGCAAGAAACTCAAGCCCATTCGTTATGGACCCTTCACTATCTTGGAGAAAAGAGGTACCAATGCCTTTCGTTTGGATCTTCCACCTTATATGCAGATTTACTCAGTTGTGAACGTTGAGAACTTGAAACTTTTTGAGCCTCCCATGATCATGGATCAAGATGATGAAGTTTCAATACCATCAGTTGATGATTTTTCAACTGAGTACTTGGATGAGCTACATGAATATATCATACTGGACATGAGGACGAGGACTTCACACAGGGGTGATGTTGATTATCTTCGAGTAGGCTTAAAAGGCACCCATCCAAGAAAGGCAAAGTGGATCGAGAAGGAAAAAGTGAGGGAGCTCTTCCCTCACTTACCAGCTGATTGATCAAAGATTTTGGTGGTCCAAAAATCTCTCAGTGGGAAGGCGTGATCCAAAATGAATCCAGAGAAGGCTAATAATAAATCGGAACTCACAGAGGAAACTCATAATGCTCAGAATGGCTTCAACAGACAAAGAAAAGGAAAAAATTTAAAGTTCCCAAAACTTAGTAAAAATGGAATGATCACGAAGAGCGCATCACAATATTTCTGACGACGTAAATGACTCATCAAACAGAGTTACGGTTTGAAAGATATTCACAGTCAAAGTTGTAGTCAAATAGGGCTAGTCAGCAGGGGACACATCATCGTCCGTACTACTGACGTCATCATATGACACGATAGGGTGACATCATCATATGGGTTGTTGACATCATCATTCCACGTGGAAGCACCACAGGCTACCACGTGTCACCCACCATTCGAATTTTCATGGGTCCATGTGGGCCAGTAGAAAAGTTCCACGTGGCACACTAGGAGACGCCACATGGCACCATCCAGGAAGCGCCATGTGTCATGTACGGTTGAATGGGTGTGACATTAGTATTCCGATGGACCAATCAGAATAAGCCATGTGGCCCAATCATCGGGTGACACGTGGCATCCATGAAACTCCCAAGGATGACCCGTATCCAAAAAATCAAAAACTATATTGGTGGGACCCCACCAAATCTGGTGGAGGTCCACCATATTTGGTGGCAACCGCCACATCTAGAAGTCTCTAACCAAGTCTGGTGGAGGTTGTAACTAAAGCTCTAAAATGGGAGCCCGTGGGGTTTGACCCCAGGACCTCCCCATGCCTAGCGCCTTAACTTTAGCGCCATAGCCAATCCACCTAAACCATCCCATTGAAATATTCGTCCATCGATTTTATATTAAAGCTGAGTTTTCTCCAGCCATCGGGGGAGAGGCACGACCGTACATTCATGGGCACAAATTTCGAGACAAATACTGTAATTATTGCAAGTTGCAGTGGGCACAAAAACAAAGACTGAATTTCTCTTGGGCTTGGGAGTGCCAGAGTCAGATCAGAGCATGGAGACAGCCATTTTTGGGTAATTCACAAATCCAATGGTGATAATTTTTTTTGATTTGAGCATTATTTATGCAACTTGATTTAAGAATGAGGTATATTCATGTATTTGCCAAATTCTTTTGCTGATTTAATGAAAGAGCCTACCCATTTGAGAGTAGGACCCAGAGACGTAATCCACTAGGGATGAACTCCGTTATCAAGTTTTTTTGTTCATATCTGATGCTTATGTCTCTTCATTTCTAAGTTTTCCCTTCTTTAATGGTGCACTTTAATTTATGCTCATTTAATACAATTCTTTATAAGTCACGATGAAAAATCCTGGATCAAACAGTCTGTGTATTATAACTTATGCAATCATTTCCAATTCAACGGTACTGTATGCTCTAATGTTGATATATTTTCCTTTTTAAAACAAACAAAACATGCACAACAATCTTTGTTATCAATGCCCAACATTTATCCTTGGTAATCAACCATAATACACCCAGGATAACAGTCAACACTCACTATTATCTAATAAAAATCATGCCCGATTTATTTACCCACAGGTTCCTTTTAAATCACGAGCAAACTTAAGAGCATGCATGATGAACCAACCATATACACAGGTCTTCAATCATATCATTGACACAATCTTGAATCGACAAAATCAATCAACATAAAAAATATAATCCCGAGCTTGATCTCTGTGTGAATTAATACATATACACTTTTAAAACAATCATAGTCTGCATGGTGATTTCAATTAGATGCATGCATAAAACATAACTAATTTGACACGCAGGAATCTTTGTCAGACTTTGATAGAACCATAATCATGCTTGGTGAAAAAATCACTCACACATGTGTCTTCTTATCTTTAAATGCAATCGCGATCATGCTAGGATTAAACGCAGTAATCAAGAACATAATCGAATAGAAGGGAAACTCTCAGTTGTAGGTAACCCTAATTCTCTTCATGTTCAAACAAATTCATCACTGAGAGGACACACAAAAATTCAACCAAGGGGAGGGAGCCTGTGCCTTCAAAATTTCCACAATTCATTAAACTGATAACCCAAAACTTGACAAACCCCAGAAGGTGCCCGAGGAAGGTATAAGCAAGTCAAAATCCAAGTCGATCCCTTTAAAAATTAAATACAGAGAGGTAAGAACACAGAGGGCTCATAACATTTCCAACTTCAAGAATTTACCATCGAGGAGTAACCACGAATAATATTTAAAAAAATAGAGAGTCATGCTCATTTTTTAAATAATACATTCCTTCGACTTATAACTCCAAGATCTTAACAGAGCCATAAGTGAATGTTCGAGTAGAGAATAAATCAATTCGAGTTCAATAACCAAGGCACAAATATAATCCTTTAACACTTTGCAGAGAGGAGCGAGGGTTAACTTAAAAAATGAAGGATACTCAAAACATATAGAGTCCATATCTTTTCCAACACCCAAGAGGTCGATAAATTTTGATAACAACAACAGGGAGGCCTCACATCATACAATCATCATTATAGAAGAGACGAGAGGAGCGGGTGTGGAAACTCTTTGTGGAAAAATTCCAAGATGCAACTTGTATTAATTTGATACATACACAGACCTCTATCAAACATTATGGGCCAAACAAGATGCACTATGGAAATATTTCAGTGAAACCATAGTAAATAACAGGCCATTAACAATGGCTCGGGGCTTAGACAAAGGAAACACACCAACTGTCGACAGTTTCTTTGCAACTGGATAATGATTACAACCACGACTGAGAGGGAAAATGAGTTGTGTTAGAAAAACAGGACCGCAGAGCAATAAAATAAAACAAATGCAAAAACAAAACACAAAAGATACACAATACAAGAGAGACACCGATTTACATGGTTCACCCAGTGTGGGCTATGTCCACCAGAGAAATTTCCAGGTCCTTCCTTTATTATTATCCAGCAAATGAAGGGATACAACCTACAACAAAACCTGATGTAACTTCCTCTTCTTTCTCTCACAGTCTCCTCTCTCAGAATACAATATTCGCCATCAACAATAGCCGCAATACATTTCCCTCATAAAAGAGGGTTGCCTTCTAGGGAAAAAAACCCTAACATAATCTCTATCATTAGATTTGTGACCTTATAATGAACGATCCATATTTACAATGAAATTACAATATACCTTTGGGGGCCCGCTTGCCCCTAGACCCCCCAGCCGGGGGGATAGCCCCCTCGGACCCCGCAGAGGGGGTACCCCCCCTCTGCACTCCCCCACGTGGAAGAGTGTACATACTTATGGGGTGTAAATACTTCATGGGCTATAAACACGGCTGAAAGTAAAATACCTTTGAATCAGGAAGATAATTAGGCTCCACAACCAACAATCTCCCACTTGGAGACTGATCTCAACAACTCCACCATTGCTGTATATGTTGGACTTTGAACCTTCTTGGACCTGGAAAATTTATCATCTTCATCTTCATTCTTGAAGACCAACTGAAACTGAGCAAGAAATCAGTTTCTCCCTGGTTACTCCCTTTGTTAACATGTCTGCAGGATTCTGGCTAGTGTGTATCTTTTCCAACTTCAAATGTCCATCTTCCAAGGCAGATCGTATGAAGTGGTACCTCAACTGTATATGCTTAGTCTTTGAATGGAAGGCTGAGTTCTTTGCAAGATGAATGGCACTCTCACTGTCACAGTACAACCTGCTATTCTCTTGCTTCTTTCCCAATTCCTCCATAAACCTCTGTAACCAAATCATCTCTTTACTAGTCTCTGTAGTAGCAACATACTCTGCCTCTGTTGTTGAAAGTGCAACAACCTTTTGCAGTTTCGAAATCCAACTTACTATTGTTCCACCTATAGTAAAAACATACCCTGTGGTGCTCCTCCTGTTGTCTTTATCACTTGCCATATCTGAATCAACATATCCCTGTAGAAAAGTGTCTGAACATCGAAAACATAATGCATGAGTAGCAATACCTCTCAAATACCTGAGAATCCAATTTACTGCCTCCCAATGTTCTTTACTTGGATTGTTCATATACCTGCTCACAACTCCCACTGCATGTGCAATATCTGGTCTTGTGCAAACCATTGCATACATCAAGATGCCATCTGCTGATGAATAAGGGACCCTAGACATGTATTCTATCTCCTCCTGTGTCTTGGGACACATTTCCTTAGTTAATTTGAAATGGCTGGCCAAAGGTGTACTAACTGGTTTTTCATTATGGATTCTAAACCTCTCCAACACCTTCTCTGTGTACTCACCCTGAGACAATGTCAATTTGCGATTTTTTCTATCTCTTGTTATTCTCATGCCAATGATTTTATTTGCAGCACCCAAATCCTTCATCACAAATGAATTGGCTAATTTCTTCTTGAGCACATTTATATCTTGCATATTAGACCCTGCAACAAGCATGTCATCTACATCCAATAGAAAGATAATATAACTTCCATTTTCTAGCCTTTTAAAATAAACACAGTGATCAGAATGACATCTACTATAACCTTGTTCTATCATAAACCTGTCAAACTTCAAATACCACTGCCTTGGATCTTGCTTTAGGCCATACAAGCTCTTCTTCAACCTGCATACCAAATTCTCCTTCCCTTTGACCTCATACCCCTGTGGCTAATGCATATAAATCTCTTACTCCAAATCCCCATGGAGAAAAGCTGTTTTTACATCTAACTGTTCAAGATGCAAATATTCTACTACCACAAGACTTAAAATAGTCCTAATTGAAGTCATTTTAACAACATGAGAAAATATTTCATCAAAATCTATACCTTTCTTTTGTGTAAACCCCTTTACAACAAGTCTAGCCTTGTACTACTTTTCTCCTCAATCTTCTTCCTTCAACTTGTAAACCCATTTATTCTGCAATGATCTTTTTCCCGTAGGCAACTGAACCAAGTCCCAAGTCTAGTTATTTTCTAAGGAATCCATTTCCTCTTTCATGCCTTGCTCCCACTTCTTTTTGGTGTCTACCTGCATTGTGTATTCATAACATTCTGGTTCACCAGAATCAGTCAACAATAAATAATACAATGAAGGAGAGTATCGTTCAGGGGGTATACTTAACCTGGTAGATCTTCTAACAACACTTGCATGTGTTTGAGGTACCTGTTGCTTTTGTTGTTGTACATTTTGATTTTCAGGTTCCTTTGGAATTTCTTTTTTCAGTGATCTCATCAAGCACTGTGTATTCTTGTTTTTCTTCTTCTTGTTTCTTTCCCTGCAACTGATCTTTGTACATGACCTTCTCATTGAATATGACATCTCTACTCCTAATGATTTTTTTATTTTCATAATCCCATAATCGATAACCAAAATCATTAACACCGTATCCAATAAAGGTACACTTCTTGGATTTAGACTCAAGCTTTGTTCTATTTTCTTTATCAATATGGACAAATGCTTCACAACCGCAAGTTAAAAAAAAAGAATAGTTTACCTTTTTTCCTGTCCATTCCTCCTCTGAAATTCTACCATCTAAAGAGCTTGAAGGTCCTCTGTTTATTAATTAAACAACAATATCTACAACATCTTCCCATAACTATAAGGGCAAACCAACATGCAATCTCATACTCCTTGCACGCTCCATGATTGTCCTATTCATCCTTTCTGACACACCATTTTCTTGTGGTGTTCTTGGAATTGTCTTCTCTCTATGAATCCCATGGTATGAATAGTAATCATCAAACTCCTTGCTACAATATTCACCTTCATTATTTGATCTGAGACAGTTCAAACTTTTTCCTGTCTCATTCTCAACCAAAGCTTTCCATTTCTTAAAAGTATCAAAAACATCATATTTTTGTCGAATGCAATAAACCCAAGTTTTTCTAGTTGCACCATCAATAAAAGTAACATAATAACGAGAGCCACCAAGAGATGATACCTGAGTTGGTCCCCATACATATGTATGCACAAGCTCTAATCTTTCATTCTTCTTTTCTTTTCCAACTCTGAGAAATCTGACTCTCTTTTGTTTTCCATAAACACAATGCTCACAGAAGTCCAAATCAATTTGTTTAAGATATGGCAACAAATTTCTTTTGTGAAGTATCCGCATACCCTTCTCACTCATGTGTCCCAGCCTATGATGCCACAGTGCTGTATCCACTCCTGTAGAAGCTAAAGATATAGAAGAGTTAATATTACCAATACATAAATACAATGTACCTACCTTCTCTCCTTTTGCTATCACCAATGATCCTTTCATGACCTTCCACGTTTTATCTGTAAATATGGATATACAACCTTCACTTGTCAACTGCCCTATTGAAATTAGATTTTTCCTTAAATCTGGAACATGTCTTACCTCTTTCAACAACCATTGGTTTCCATTATGTTGCTTTATTTTTACCTTTCCCATTCCAACAATTTTGCATGGTGCATCGTCACCCAAATGAACCTGTCCAAAATCACCTTGAACATAATATAGAAAATGTTTCCTATGAGGTGTGGCATGAAATGAAGCCCCTGAATCTACTACCCAAGACTCAAAAATATTATCTACAGAAAGAATCAAAGCATCTTGTAACACATCACCTGTTACATTTACTTCCTGATTTCTCTCCTGCTGTCCATCTCTTTGTTTCTTTGGAGCTTTGCAGTCTTTCTTCAGATGTCATTTCTTCCCACAATTCCAACACTCTATCTTTCCAAGTCTAGATTTGGATTTTCCCTTCCTATAATTCCCACGGTTCTTGAAACCCTTTCCTCTATCCTTTTGTCTTCCCCTGTTCTCCATGTTCAATGCATTTCCTAATGTCTCACCTGTGCTTTTCTATCGCATTTCCTCACTAAGGATAACACCAAAAACATCATCAAATTTTAAACTATTTGAACCAGAGACAGAGTTACTTACAGCCATGACCAAGCTGTTCCAACTTTCTGGCAATGAGCACAATATTAGAAGAGCCCTGACCTCATCATCAAAGTCCACTTTTACAGAACTTAGTTGATTAGTATCCGTATTAAAATCATTTAAATGATCTGCAACAGACCCACGTTCCAACATCTTCATATTAACTAATCCCTTCATTAGAAATACCTTATTGGAAGCCGAGGTTTTTTCATACAATTTGGCCAATGCATCCATCAAACCCTTCGTTGTATTTTCTTTGGAAATATTGAAATCCACTGACGCTGCCAGGCTCAGCCGTATAATTCCTAGAGCCTTTCTATCAAGAATCTCCCATTCTTCATCCTTCATAGCCACCGACTTATTTGCTATTCTGCCCAATAGTAGGAATATATCCTTCTGATATAAATAGTCTTCCATCTGCATCTTCCATAACTAGTAGTTTTGGCCGTTAAATTTCTCGACCCTAAACTTTCCATCTTCCGACATTGCTCCCACTCGAACCAGGAACCCTCTTTTCCTGCGAGTTACCTTGTGCTCTGATACCAATTGTTAGAAAAACAGGACCGTAGAGCAATAAAATAAAACAAATGTGGAAATAAAACACATAAGATACACAATACAAGAGAGACACTGATTTACGTGGTTCATCTAGTGTGGGCTACGTCCACCAGAGAAATTTCCAGGTCCTTCCTTTATTATTATCCAACAAATGAAGGGATACAACCTACAACAAAACCCATTTTAACTTCCTCTTCTTTCTCTCACAATCTCCTCTCTCAGAATACAATATTCGCCATCAACAATAGCCGCAATACATTTCCCTCATAAAAGAGGGTTGCCTTCTAGGGAAAAAAACCCTAACATAATTTCTATTGTTAGATCTGCGACCTTATAATGAACGATCCAGATTTACAATGAAATTACAATATACATTTACAAGGCAATTTTTCCTTTGGGGGCTTCACCCCCAAACCCCCGCTGGGGGCTCGCTTGCTCCCAAACCCCCCAGTCAGGGGGATATCCCCCTCGAACCCCTCAGAGGGGGTACCCCCTCTGCACTCCCCCACGTAGAAGAGTGTACATAATTTTGGGGTGTAAATACTTCATGGGGTATAAAGACGGCTGGAAGTAAAATATCTTTGAATTAAGAAGATAATCAGGCTCCACAACCAACAAGTTGACATCCACTAATACACAGAATGGTGGTTAAAACCCCTCAACCATAAAAATCAGTGCTCATTGCACCACTATCACCATTATTCCATAGAGAACCATCATACAAAACCAAGTTGGCCGAGAAAATAACCAATGCAAAAACTTTATAATCAATAATACCCATTACTCTGCTTACAAATACCAACATTTCACAATCATCACAGGGAGGCCATAACACCATATTGACACACATTCAAAAAACTCAAGAAAACACAGAACCCATGCAAATCCTGAGCCACCATTTGATTCATAGTACAGAGAGTCCATCATGGATGGAGAGAAAAGAGCCATACCTGTGATAAAATTGCTTAAATGCTGAGTTGGTCGAGTTTCCCCTTCCAAAACGTAAAATCACGGAGCTTCCACAACCAACAGAGAAACAATGAAACAATGCTAGGGTGATGGGCTATAGGGAGGTTTGGAGTGACGTGCATTAAAGGCACGCCACTTCCTCACCTCACCCCATTCAACTCCATGTACGGTCCAATTCACTGACATAACATCCACCATTAAAATCAAACCATATAACCAATGCATAATTCAATGCCATATTCATCGTAAGATCTAATACCATATCTATTGCATAGTGCGCCACCCAAAATATATCATATCTATACGTTAACCTCTTTCCATAACTCCATATGATAATCACCTATCAACTTTATATATGTGCCTCCATTCAACTTTTAATAAAAATTTCATAGTCCTTTAACCAAACACCTAGTATAATAGATAGGTCCAACACTTGTATCCATTTATACATTCATTTGAATTTTATATGTAGTCTTTTAACATGGCCTTAGGATTAACACATAGTTCCTTTCATTTTGTTTTGATCTAGCTCCCATTTAATTATCCCTTGCATAAATTGTATATGGATTAGTATTCGATGTATAGATTAGTATTCAAGGTTATAACATAACATACCATAGCTCCTGTAACAACATGATCCTCATACCCATGAATTTTTTTTGTGTCGCAAGTAAATACCAACAACATAATGCATCAACCACCCATTTATCACATCAAATGAAACCAAAACTCCATCTTCAACTGCATAGAACTGTGTAGGCAAAATCATAACAACAACAACATATAAGCGTAACATGTCTATTTTTGCACCTCTATTCTACAAGGGGGTCCCACCTACTAGTATTATATTATTATCATAATTAAATAATAGTGCTTTAGCAATCCTTTGCGGGTGAAATTCATCGTTTCCATTTTAATCGTCAACAAACTAGTGACTCCACAAGGAAATATGTTTCTAATAGATTAAGAACTTAGAATGTATAGTTTTGCAGACCAGTAACATCAGATCAATAAGGTATATATCAATATGATTATGAAACAGGGGGAAGTGAGTGGATTTAAGGGAAAAATGACTGGGAATTTGGGAATAACTCATGGAAAGTGTTAAGTATTGTTGGAAGATTGATTGTTGTCATTGATGCCAACCCTAGTCATGGGTTTTGGACCGCAAGATTGATAAAGGTATTTGGACATGAAGGAAAATGCACATGCATATACAACACCCATGAATGGATAATATACATCATGCTGTTTTCGGTGGTATGTGGCACGTCACATGGATCCTCATGGTTGAGGAGAAATGAATTTTTGAAGATGACAAAGTGAATTGAAAAAGGAAGTACATGTAGGCCCTGAAAATAATTAAAGAAAATAATTACA
>ML788626.1:346175-363038 GCA_009831015.1 Picea engelmannii
GTCATTACTTCCCTTGAACAAAAACTATTGATTATTTCTCATATATTGTGCATGGTGTATTGTGGTGTATTGGTGTAACTCTTATACTATTGTTCATTGCTCATTGGATATAATTGAATGGTTTAAGTATAAGTTAAAAAAAAAAAAGGTTTTTAAATTGTACTTGATACTGATTCACCCCCCTCTCAGTATCAACAAGTATGAGGGGGTTTATCTTGTAAGCATAACCATTCAATTAATCATAGTAAATTGTTCTTGACTTCAAGGAGAATTATTTTCTAAAATGCTCTTTTGAATATTGAAATGGATGAAAGAAAAGGAAAGCAGAAGAGGGATAAAACCGACTATATTCTAAAACAATAGTTGAAGAAGATAACAATTTCAATGATGCTTTCAAGGGGAATCATCATGACAGCTGTGTAACTCGATTGTTATTGATTAACAATACTTTGCAGAATAGCGTCGTTGTGGAAAAAATGATCCAAAATTTTATTTTGACAAGAAATGAAGTCAAAAGAAACCAAATAGCAAGAAATGTCATAGAAGAAATGAAACAACAGACTTGAAATAAGTAGAAATGAAATAACAAAAATGTAAAACCGAAGAAAATAAAACAAACTATAATATCGAAAATATTCCATATAGCGTTAAAACTTTTCAAGTTGGTTCCACATAATGTTTTAAGTGGGAACAATTACTTCTATAGGAAAACAACCGCTCTTGTAAGTCTTTTAGGATGTAATAATTTGCGCCTAGAACAAAACCGATCTTAAAAGGACCCAACCATAATTATTTGAACTTTGAATGCCTACCTCTATCAGCATGAGCTGAATCCCACATCAATACTTTCTTATTAACTTTAAATTTGATAGCCTTGACACTTTTGTTGAAATATGTTTTAACAGTCTGTTGTCTTCTCTTTATATTATCCAAGGCAAAACGTCCTTTGCTCCTCTAAAGACAAAAGTGCATTCATTCTTTGAGAAACATTAGAAGAATTTAATTCTTCAACCTGTATCATTAACCTTAAAGAGGAGAGTTCCAACTCAATTGCAGAATGGCTTCTTGACCATAAACAAGGTGGAAAGGAGTGCAACCAGTGCTCACCTTGGTGGTAGTGCGATTTTCCCAAAGGGTGTAAGTGAGGAGAGTGTTCCATTGTCGAGGCTTATCTTCAACGAGCCTCTTGATAATTCTTACCAGATTCTTATTGGTAGACTCGACCTACCCATTACCTTAGGGATAATAAGTTGACGAGGTAAAATGTTTAACCCCCAACTTAGCTAAAAATTGGGTCAGCTTAGCAGAAATAAAAGCAAGACCATTGTCTGTAATAATTTCCAAAGGAAGACCAAATCTGGAAAAAATATTAGTTTCAAGAAAGAAATTACCTACTCATACTGTGAATGCTTAAGTAGGACAACTTCAGTCCATTTTGTAAAATAGTTTGTGGTTGTCAAGATAAAGACTTTCCCTACTAAAGACGAAGGATTAATAGGACCAATAAAGTCCAATCCCCATTTTGAAAAAGGAAATTCAGGGAGGACAGGTTGTAAAGGAATGGCTAAAAGGCGTTCTTTCCCAACGAACTTCTAGCACTTGTCATAAGATCTTGAAAAAACATAAGAATCACGAAAAATTAAAGGCCAATAGTATCCTTTCCTGATAATCTTAAAAGCAATGGTTTTAGCAGAAAAGTGATCTCCTACATGAATAACATAATTTGAAGAACCATGACTATGTTGTAACAATTTATTTGCTTCCTCATTGTTCACACAACGAAGTAACATACCATCGACAAATATTCTAAACAAGAAGTCTCGTATAATGACATATTTAGTTGATTTGAGATTAAGCCTTATTCTTTGATGGGTATTTAAGTTATCTCGACTTCTTTGATTTTTCATGTAATAAACTAGATCTTTATACCAAGGATGATCAGACACAGGAAGGATTTGATTGTCAATGTAAAATAGTGTTGATAGAGAGCTATCTTGCTCATCAATTTCTTCACTAGTTTTAGCATGTTGAGCTAAGTTAAGGGCTAAGTCATGTCCCTTGATGGTGTTAGAAGTCACGATAGTTAAATCATGCTCCTGGATCTTGGGAAGCCAATGTCCAAGCTTCTCTGAAAGATAAGTTTGTGAGAGAAAAAAATTGATAGCAGGTAAAGGGACGTTTACGAACTTGTTCTTACCTAAGATGAAGTGGAAAAACGTTTCAACATATTTAACAAGAGCGAAATAATTTTTTTCAATAAAAGAATATTGAAACTCATCATCTGACAAACTTTGACTCATGTAAGCCATTGGTTTTTAATTATCTTGGTCATCACATTGCATGAGGATAGCATAAACTGCTTCCTCTGTGGAATTAGTATATATCATAAATTCTTTCTCAAAATCCAGTTCGCCAAAATCGGTGCGGAATTGATTGCTTTCTCGATCCCTACAAAATCATTTTCGACATCATATGTCCAAGAAAAGGAGCGATCTTGCTTAACAATATTATCAATTGGCTTGACCATTACAGCAAAATCAGGAACAAACCTACGAACAAAGTTAATAACCCCCATAGAGTCTTGCACCTCCTTCTTGGAAGTAGGAGAAGGAAGATTTAGGATAGCAACAATCCTTTCACGATCTATGCTTATTCCTGAATTAGAGAAAATGTGTCCAAAAGCATGCCCTTGGTAACGCCGAAAATAGACTTAGAAGGATTTAGAGAAATGCCAAATTTTCTGCATCGCATGAGAACCTTTTTAAGATGACCAAAATGATTTGATCAATTTTTAGAATACACAGTTAAGTCATCAAGAAAAATTTGAATAATTTTTCTGATCAAATAATCAAAAGATATTTGCATAGCTCTTTGAAAAGTGGCACCTGCATTAGATAATCCAAAATGCATACGTTCATAAGTGAAAGTGCCCCAACGTTTGATAAAAGTGGTTTTATATTTATCTGTCCTTTTTACCTTGATTTGATTGTAACTAGAAAAACCGTCAAGTAAGGACATCATCTGTGACCCTACAACTTGCTGCAAAATCATTTCCATATTAGGGAGAGGAAAGTGATCTTTTATACTAGCCCTATTCAATGCTCGAAAATCAACACATAATATGATTTGACCAGTTGTTTTCTGAACAGGAACCAAATTGGAAACCCACTCAGAATACTTAATCGAGAAAATTATCCCAGCCTTAAGAGTTTTTCCAATTCCTTTCAAATTGTTGCTTCCAGTGCAGGGTTAATGGGTATTTTTTTTTCCTAGCTGGTTTTATACCCTCCTTGATAGGAATGGCATGTTGTTGAAGATCAGGATCAAAACCATAGATATCCTTGTTACGAGGAAAATCTCTCTATGGACAGGGGTAGAACACAACAGACGAAAATGACTCTAGAAATCAACTCTAATCTCAAGTATTCTATATAAAAAAATATGTTAGAAATATAAGATAAAAGGCCTACCTTGTCCAGACGTTTGATGAAGTCCACCATTGAGCACTTGACCCAAATCAATATACCTGCAACTAGTCTTCAACAACCAAGAGACGTAAGCATATGGTGATAATAGATAATGTTAGCACATTAAATAGCATAATCCGTCAACATTCATAACAAATACGCCCATGGAATAATAATTCAAATATTTGCGAGATATTAATTGGACGAGAAAAAAGTATTTCTATTAAGATTTAATCGACAGAAGTGAATGAGTTAGAAACTTCAGTGTCGATATGGTTTAGAACCGATAAACTAAGTTCCTTCTAGCTGGGCTTCCACCACTTCAATCCTCCACCAAAGGAAAGCTCATATAAGAGAGACAATGAAGTTCTCAATCAATAAGGGAAGATCTTGGGGGATGAACAATGTGTTCATACTTAAAGGACAAAGGGATGCAAACTCAATGTGAAGTGGATAATTTCTCCATAGTAACTTTGCTCTCAAAGTTGAATTCTTTCTCCTCCTTTCCATAGCTCAGATTTGTCCCATTTATAGCCTTCAAGTGGAACTGAAGGGCCGAGTCAGAATGTTTCCAGTATATGGAAGGCCAAGGATCATTGATCTCGTGACGTGACATGGAAACCCGACACCATTTTTTAATTTTGGGCACATTTCCCGATGTATGTTGGTTGTAGTGGTGCAACCTGTGTATACACATGTTGTAATATAGGTAGGGTGCATATATGTGGAAAAATAATGTTTTTAGTTCTAGGATTTGCAAAAAGGGACTTCAAGTCTGCATAGGGAAATGGAAAAAGGCCCTTTGTGAAAGAATTCATAGGGTGAGGAAAATATTTCTATAATAGATGCCCACTAATGTGTGAGGTTAGAGGAGTATCTGCGATGGCCGAAAATACAATATAAAACCCAGAAGTGGAATAATGGGGACCCATCTGGAAGAACTAGTTGCTCATTACAATCTGTATTGACTTTGCATACAAGGTTGCCAATTTGAATTACACTGCAGATCCATGTGAAAATATACCAAACAACTGTCCATGGCCATGAATAGGAAAATACAAATGTGGTTACATGCCAAAGGATATCATAGTCACGAACAAGGCCCAATAAAACCAGTCTCAAAATCAATCTAAAGATATCTGTATACAATGGAGTACAATCTAATCTCCCATGATCATTGAAGTCACACAAGTACTGGTCCAATGAAAAGGTAGAAACAACTCAGGAAATCTACGACTATAAAATGATGTCTTCAAGTCTTCTACACAATCCGCCAAATGTGAAATTCTACATCATGTGAATAAAGGAGTTGAGGTCGAATACAATGAGACTTCATTTGATTACCGGTCATTGAGGTATACTGTTAAAAAATGCGAGACAACCCACTGATGATGAAAGTAGGTATCAAGGCACCGAGTACATTCTTACAAGTGTGAATAAAGGAGTCGGGGTCAAACACTTAAAGAATCCATCGATCAGGAGACATTGATGTATTCCCAATTGTCGATGGTGAGAGAACCTGCCACTAATGACTACAAGCCTCTAGGTACTCATAGGACTCTAGGTCTCGTCTCCATAATAGATGAGCTGAAGTTGATGGAAGGAGGCCTGCTGAAAGGAGAGAATTAAGACATATCTCATCATTCAGCACGAGGTACAAAGTAGGAGCTTGATTATTTGGAGGAAATCGGACGAAGAACATGTTCACGAACCAACAACCCTGTTCATGTTTCACGTGTGCCAGGTGTAAGCGATACACAAAAAATACCCTCTGAATAGCAACCAATGAGGAAAATTGCTGACAAAGGAGAGGAAACCACCAATAATGATAATGGCATCCAAGACATTGCATGAATCCCAATGTGTGAATAGATGTCTTGCAGTCAAACACAAGGGAAACCACCCAGTCAACGACCAATGATTAAATGTCGACTGTTGGGTTCAAGGTTACCCACCAATGAGGAAAGTAGGACCAGGGTGCACAATAGGACTACAAATTCATGTGATTATAAGACAAACTGAGGGTATGGCCAACATGAAAAGTCAAGATTTATGAGGAATGGCCGATATAGGTTGATATACATCCTTTGAACAAGAGCATGAGACACATGGAGGACTCAAAAAGCATAGACTCAATGATGAAACCATGAGATGTAGGAGGCATCAATCAAATTCTCCATAGGGACTGGAAGAGAACCAGTTGGAGGAGTAAACTCTATTTAACGAGCTCAACTTCCTAAGGTCATGCTAAACCCAAAATTATGATGACAAGTGGATTCAAAAAATGTGTGCTCTGTTCAAAGGTGACACAACTGCTTTCAATATAAAATAATACTCCCTTCTTGTCGTCTTTTTTTGTTTTTTCATAGTCAAATGAATGTTATGATACAGAGGATGGGACAAGTGTCGCAAGTAAGAAAAACTAGTTCCTCCAGTGGAACATACCTATGCTCAATGCAAGGAGGTGCATGCGGGAGATGGACACTCAGGGGAATGTTCCCTCCTGGGTATAGGGTGTCAAGTTGAAAATGATATAAACAAGGCTTTGCTTGGTTGAGGATGCTAAAATGATGAGGAAAATAGTTTATAACATAAAGCGATAACCAACAATAGGCTTTGTTGTCCCTTGACCAAGTTTTGAGGAACAATTGGTCATATTTGACCGTTTTTGGGACTTCGACAACTTGTCAAAGATGGAGCGCAACGCGAAGTGGAAATCGTGGAAGCTAGACCCCTTTTTGGGTTTTTGGGGATAATGTAATGGGAAAGGGATGTCGACCCGTGGGTTTACCCATGCTTAGGCCCTTTTGTAATATATAAATAAAATGCTAGGCGAGATGAGTAGAGGGGAAATCTATGTGATTGCTTAGTGCAAGAGTGGATGATATATCTATGTGATGTAGGAAAAGTGCCAAGAGTTGAATCTTTGTGATCAAGGATTTGTGTTGCGGTGCAAGGAAGAAGGATCTGGTGAGATGCACAGATCTTTTGTCCTGTGCGGAGCAAGGGTTTTAAGGCTCTGTGTTGTAACCTGATCAAATGAAGCTAATAAAGAAAAAGACTTTGTGGACGTATCCCCAGGGTGGGGGTGAACCACGGTAAATCTATGTGTTGTGCTCTATGCCTCGACTTGATGTGTTTGTCTCTTCCTTTGCTAAGTGCTTTGATATGTTTAGATATATCTATTTATGCTTTGTGCTTCTAAGATATGAATGAATGTTAGATCTGGTATGTAAGATGCTTAGTGCTTGATCTGCCGAATCTAATCAATCTTGTTGTGGCTAAGTGATGAATTATCCTAGATCCAAGTACATACTATGATGCTCTGTGCTATTTGCGAAGTATCATAAGGATGAATATTGATGAATAACCTATGATAGGTGATTGCTAAGTGTTATAATCACTGATCTGTGTCCCATCTAAGGTTGTAGACACATGATTCTTGCAACCACCCTTGCCTCTACCTCGGGTGAGACTTCATCTGCTTCACAGGTGTTTCTGAAAGGTCCAGTAGTTAGGGTTTTGTTGGTGCATTGTTATAGAATTGAACCCTGGGTCTGCCCCTGTGCCAACAAATGGTTCTATTGCCAGGACCTAAAACTGTGATTGCTGGGAACTAAGCAGAAGAATCTTTGTGCAAAGTTTTGTCCTAAAATTGTGAAAGCTATCTATGTGGATCTATGCCCTAGTGTGCAGTAATCCACTTGATCTAAAAAGCTCTGTGATGAAGAAGGAAGGAAAGATATGAAGGAAAGAAGTCAGATCTGCAAGAAAAGAGGCTGATACCGAAGAAAATAAGTAAGATCTGTAAGCCCTGTGCTCTGATAAAGGTAAGAATAGTTAAAAGTTCTTAGATTTGGAAGCTTTGTGCCCTATAGAAGTAAAAGAAGTGAAAATTTTTGTTTCTAAAGTATGGATTTAGGCATGCTTGATAGATTTTGTGCTATCTTGAAAACTAGGGCATTTTTAGGTGAAATAACGTTTGATATGAATATATATGATAAGTATAATGATAGATATGTTATACCTATGCATTGAAATAATTTTTGGAATAACCAATGGATGCAGGATCCTAGAAAGAAATTTTTGCAGGCTAGCCATTATGATCCTAGCACGCAGTATAAGAAATTTTGGGGATCATTGAAGAGAAAGAGAGGATTAACTCTTTGTTACAGTTGCAGAAGACCAGGACATATTACTAAGGAATGCCCTGGGAGAAAACCTAGTTGCCTCTGTTGTAAGGCTATGGACCATGAAGTACTGGATTTCCCTAGAATGATTGCTAGACTTGAAAAGATGAATATGGAGCAAGAAAACTCTGAAGGAGATCAAGAGACTAAGATTATAGAAGAACCCCAGAAAGAATCAAAGATTATGTTACTAAAAATGAAAGAAACATTGGATGAACATAAAGATGCCAGTTTGTCAGAGATCTTCAAAGAAAAGGAGAAAATCGAAGTAAGAATAAGAGACTTTGACATCGACTGTGCTATGGATGAGGCAATGCAGATGAACATTATGACAGAAAGTACTTGGGAAACCCTAGGAAGGACTGCTATGGTGCCTTCACTAGGAAAAGTAGGGTTGTTTAAAGGAAAAATGGTAACCCTATGTGGCAAGATTACCCAGATAGCTATAAGTACCCATGGAGCTTCGACATAGGAAGAATTCAAAGTTATTAAATTTATTGAGGACCATGCCCCATTTCCAACTTTTTTAGGCAAGATTTGGATTGAAAAAGACCAGATCCGGAGAAAAGAAGAAAAGGAAACCCAAGAACAGAAGAAGCAAGAACTCATGGAATTTATGACTAGAAGGATCGCCAACTTGATAGAAGACCAAGAGAATAGATCTAAGCTATTTGACACCAGGGACTTGGATGTTGAAGCTATAAGAGCATTAGAGGAACCACAGAAGACTTAAATACCTAATCCATATGATGAAGGAGTATTACCCTTGGATTTGAAGAAAGAATCTCAGAATCGTGAAGTGACTATGTCGAGAGAAGATAAGAATCAAAATGGAAAAATGATGACCGAGACGAAGCTCACTGGGAAGAAGGCTAGGAAGCTAAGTAAGAAGAGAGCCAAGATCGAAAATTTACAAAAGATTCCAGAGGACACTTCGCAGAAGGAAAAATCACAGGAAGTGAGCTTCGTCGGGATATCCGAACAACAACATACGACACTTCGCTGTGGCAAAGAAATATAGCCATTGGGCCGATATACCCATTCGATTTTCTCCCTGAACGGATAGAAAAAAATTAAAGGATCACCACCAGACTGTTGGACCATGCTAAAATGGATGGATCAACGTCCACGGAAGCTTCATACCCGTTGTAAGCATACTGTTGATGAATTTCCTATTTAGCTCGTCGCACCATGCTCGAAGAACACTTTTTCCAACTGAAGAATCGAAGCCCGCAGAAATAGTGATTGTCTACAGTGATCATTGCAAGAATATTGTTCATCCTAGTGCAGTATTTTGAGATCATCGTGATCCCGGTTATCTTTCCCGAGTGCGTATGTCCGACGAGCTCACCGCACTTGAGGATTCCATCACATAAGTTGTTATCGATTTAATGACTGAGAGAGCCATGTCAAAAACAAGAATGTCCACCAGAGTCCAGGAATTATCGATGAGCGGAGTGCAAGCCTCCCCGTCGACTGCTCGAGAAGGAACATCTCGAGTCAGCGCAAAAAGAATAACCAAGCATAAGGATGACATAGCCAACGCAAAGTTAGTGTCATCCATCCTACCAGCTTACATACCCCATCTGAACGGTGATATTAACAGGGATAGTGTCCCTAGATATTTTGAATACACCCTAGTCACTGCATATCTACCGAAAGGAGTACACACCTACTGCGCAGATCAAGACAAGGTTACAACGTTGAAGTTTTGCGACTTCAACCTGGGGGACCGTAAAGTTTACAACATGCTTGCCCCGTATAAATACTTGACGAGAACTAAGGGAAAGAATTCAAATCTCGTCCCTCAGCAATGGACGATGAACCTCGCGTAGTCTAATTTGCTCAACGTTATGAAAATACCGCACTTCGACAGACACTAGGAGGTGAATGCTTGTGTAAAATTGCTGCTAGCAAGTTACCATAGAGGATACCTATGTTTATATCATCGCATAATTATTGATCTGACATTGATCAATAGGATCATCGACCTTAGCATGCAGGGCCCTGATCCCCATGAGTACTATGATGGAAAGACCGTAGACCGCGCTCTTGCGCATAAGATCAAAGAAGCCTATGGCGATGTTGAGAAAGGCGTGAGAGGCTACAAGGTAGCTTCTATTGAAAGTGGCACAGTGCGCCTCGCATGCTAATTGATCGCAGGGAAGTTGGTATGCAAGAATAGACCAACACAAGTATCTAGCTTTGTAGTTGACCTCGTAGGAAAGTGCGCAGAGGGACTACAGATGAAATGGGTGAAGTACCTGGTGAATCAACTAGAGATTGACTGCAGAGAAGCCTAGGATTAGGGGCATGACTTCCATTTCAGCTAGTTGCTGATACTGATCTCTTTTGTTTCATGGAAGCTATCGAAAGGCACAACCTTCTTGGACCTTAAACCCTTTGAACCACTAGCCGCGAATTTCAATACATTATGGTACTCGAACAACATGAGAAAGAAATGGCAATTGAATGTCATTTTCCACACGTACTATAACCAATTGAAAGCATCCATAAGGAGTGAACCTAACATAACCCCAAACACTTTATAGAGATTCCGACCTCTGATAAAGTTCAACGCGAATCATCACTTTATATACCTAACCCCATGCGTTGATGAGCACCAGGAACAACTTCAGTCCTATTATAAGCTAACAGAAGAAGACCTGGAAGAAATCACCAAGGAATGGTCGGTGGACCTCCGTGTTTCAGTAGACCCCACAGAAATTTCCAACATCGACAGCCTCAGAACTGTGCAAGATACACTTGGGCCCGGTAAGACCAGGAAAGCAAAGATGAAGAAGAAGACTGAAGAAGTCCAGGATGTTGATAGCCTATTTGTAAGGACAACTTCCATTACACCAGATGAAGAAGGTGACGACGAAGAAGGTACAGAACTTGAACAACAGAAAGTCAAAGTACCACCGCCTAGGGATGAAGAAGACTCATCGAAGAAAAGGAAGGTCTCACCTCTGAAATATTCCTCCAGAAAGAAACTGAGAACCCCTCTAGCCAAGATGCAAACTCCCCTCACATTGGATGACTTTGATTTTATTGTTGCAGCGGTCAATGATGCTTCAAAGGAAATCATAGAGAGGCAGGAGGTGAAGCAGGAACAAATGTATAGCCAAATTGATATCGCGCTCCAAGGAGTACAACAAGCACTCCAGTCTAGCTGAGCAATCTCTACTGCACCTCTGCCATAAGGAACAACAGAAGTGGGAGATGAATCAGTTCATCTCCGCAAGATTGTTGATAAATTCAAAGTACGCCTTTGACATGCTCAGGAAGAAAAAGTGCAGGCCACCCAGGCCCTAAAGAAATCACAAGGGGGAATTATTGAACAATTCCAAGCCGCGCAACAAGAGAAGAATGCTCTCCAAGAAAAAATTGAAGAAGACAGAGCGAAGATCCAAAAAGAGAAAGAGTAGCTGCTCATAAAGCATATAGGAATTGAAGAAGCAGTCAACAAATCATTTCGCTCTGTGACCGGCTTATAGAAAAAGGATGAAGAACCCATAGAGCACCAAGTGATGAAGCTGGCTGAAGTTATTCAACAAATTCAACAAAGGGTCATGGAATTACAGCTTCAGACCATACCATAGACTCCACAAGAAGTGCATGACCAGTGAGAATTAAATGCTCAGAGTGCAGTCGAGAGGATTAAATCAATTGCTGCAGAATGTAAATAGTTAAGTATTAGAAGTGCGTAGATATATGAACAACTATATGAAGACCCAGAGTTGAAGAAACTAGACTCCGAACTCTAGGAAGCAAAGCAGCACGCAGATACAGTACATGCACAACTCAAGCTCCTGTCACCCATTGAGAGGATGAAGAGATCCCAGGAACAATGCACTGCCCAACAAGTCCTTCTTACCATGCAGAACATAGTGATGGAAGTCACCCAGAGACTCCAGCCGAGCCAGGAGGCAGAATACCTACTGTTTGAAGAAATTGAAGGCTAAGGAACACTACTAGAACAAGTAGTTGTTACAGTTGAGCAACAACTAGAAGGACTTATCAGCGAAGCGGTTGTTCAGGAGTTCGTTGAGAAAGAAGAAGTAGCACAGAGACAAGTTGAAGTAGCTTGAGCCGAGCTCGAGACATTTGAGGCAAACTTACCCAGACCTAAGTGACTCGGGATGAGTCACAAGTGAGTGTTGGGGGCCTGTTGGCCCTTGACCAAGTTTTGAGGAACACTTGGTCATATTTGACCATTTTTGGGACTTCGACAGCTTGTCAAATATGGAGCGCAACGCGAAGCGGAAATCATGGAAGCTAGACCCCTTTTTGGGTCCTTTTTGGGTTTTTGTGGATAATGTAATGGGAAAGGGATGTAGAAGCGTGGGTTTACCCATGCTTAGGCCCTTTTGTAATATATAAATAGAAGGCTAGGCGATATGAGTAGAGGGGAAATCTATGTGATTTCTTAGTGCAAGAGTGGATGATATATCTATGTGATGTAGGCTAAGTGAGAAGAGTTGAATCTGTGTGATCAAGGCTTTGTGTTGTGGTGCAAGGAAGAAGGATCTAGCGAGCTGCACAGATCTTCTGTCCTGTGCGGAGCAAGGGTTTTAAGGCTATGTGTTGTAGCTTGATCAACTGAAGCTAATAAAGAAGAAGACTTTGTGGACGTATCCCCAGGGTGGGGGTGAACCACGGTAAATCTGTGTGTTGTGCTCTGTGCCTCGACTTGATGTGTTTGTCTCTTCCTTTGCTAAGTTATTTGATATGTTTAGATAGATCTATTTATGCTTTGTGCTTCTGAGATATGAATGAATGTTAGATCTGGTATGTAACATGCTTAGTGCTTGATCTTCCAAATCTAATCAATCTTGTTGTGGCTAAGTGATGAATTATATTAGATCTAAGTACATACTGTGATGCTCTGTGCTATCTGTGAAGTATCATAAGGGATGAATATTGATGAATAACCTATTATAGGTGATTGCTAAGTGTTATAATCACTGATCTGTGTCCCAGCTAAGGTTGCAGACACCTGAGTCTTGCAACCACCCTTGCCTCTACCTCGGGTGAGACTTCATGTGCTTCGCAGGTGTTGTTGAAAGGGCCGATAGTTAGGGTTTTGTTGGTGCACTGTTGTAGCGTTGAACCGTAGGTCTTCCCCTATGCCAACAGGCTCAATACTGCAAGCAAGGGAATGAGATGCAATCACAACTTAACGCCAAAAAATTTCCTTTTTCGTAATCTTAATCTACTTGGTTTGAAAAAGGGATAAACTTGCACTAAATAGACATCCTTTTGAATCCAACTTACTAGTGTGAAAGAGACAAGTTCACTCGTAAATATTTTCTCTTTTTGAAAACAAGTCGGAAAAGAGCTTAAATAAGACTCACCATCTTTGAAATCTAATTAATGAGTGTGAAAGAGACAAATTTACTCGACAATATTTTCGCTTTTTAGACGAGTCAGAAAATAGCTTAAATCAGACTCGTTGAGGGGTTTCTAGGTGGCATGTCATGGGGCAGGCCAAGGCTCTCATGCAGGATTTCTGTGAAAGGTCAACAACTTACGAATGGTTGACACAACCTTGGGAAAACCCAAATCTCTCCAATTAGAGGAGGATAAAGTACTAGCAGAGGTTACCTTCTCCACGATATATCAGAGAATGTATATTACCTGAAAAGGCATAGGAGAAGGAATTGGATACCCCACAAGACCATCTCAGTAAAAGGGAACCTTTCCAAGACTTGGAGGGAGAGTACTCAGGGAGAGTAAAACTCTCTCTTGTTCAAAAGGTGCAGTATTAGAAATGCTAATTGCATGGTATAGAAGGTATAGAAATAGAACTAGAAGAGCGGGATCGAACGGAAATTGCATCAACGCGACCACTTCTTCAACCATTGGTTGAATATGATGCGAGACAACAAGGTCAAGAGATGCATCACCCCCAAAAATATGAGTGGTGTCGGTCGAATATTGCATCGACACGACCACTGGTTGAACATGATGTGAGACAACAAGGTCAAGAGACACATCACCTCCAAAAATAGGAGTGGTGTCAGTCGAAGATTGCATCGACACGACCACTGGTTGAATAGGATGCGAGACAACAAGGTTAAGAGATGCATCAACCCCTAAAGGAAGAGGGGTGTCGGCCGAAGATTGCATTGGCATGACCAATGTATAAACCAAAGAAGGTTGGTAAGAAAAATATGACTCAAAACCTGAATGGCCCCCCGATAAGGACCATGCTTCCTGTATCCCAACAGTAGTAGGACACAAACGAGTAAGGTGATCTCTTTCACAAGTCCTACAAAGGAACTTGGGATTACGTTTGAAATGTCTAGGATTCTCAATCATATGAATACCCCCAATGTCATTTATAATGGCTGGTGACATTCTCCCAGCGTGACTGGAAAAGGATGGAGATTCATCTCCCACATGATGTACAATGGTTGGAGATGTGATGTCGGTATGACTCAAAGTTACTAGAGTGATGACCCCAACATGACTTGTAGTGGCTGGTTGTGGGTCTTCAAAGTGACTTGTATAGTTCGTCGACCAATATCCAACATGAATAGCAACAGTTGGTGATGGAACTCTAGTATGACTTGCGATGACTAGACTGGTGACAATAGTGAGTTGTGGCATTTGAGACCAAGGTCCCGGGAAAGACTGATTTTGGGAAATTCCAGGCCAAGAAGGGTTTTGGTATACACCATGGCCCTATATGACAAGATAGTATCCTTATCCATATTGATTCATAAAGGGGTGTAATGGCATCGAAACCGAGGAAGTCGCTTGTGAAGAGAAAGCAACATGAAAAGGGTTACTAATGTGAGGATATATGTTTCCCCAATGTGAAGGGGATTCTTGAAGAGGGTAGCTCGAACCATAAAACTGATTCCCCCCATATGATAGACCCGAGGATATATGTGGACCTGCCATGGGGAGAGTGTTCATAGGAACCAACATAGTGGAAGAAGGATAGGTGGACAGAGTGTAATAAGTAGAATGACCGCCCATTTGAGCACTTTCTCCAAAGCAATATACCCGCAACTAGTCCTCAACAACCAATCGATGCAAGCATATGGTCATAATAGATAATGTTAGCACATTCAATAGCATAATCCATCAACATTCATAACAGATATGCCCATGGAATAATAATTCAAATATTTGTGAGATATTAATTGGACGAGAAAAGAGTATTTCTATTAAGATATAATCAACATAAGTGAATGAGTTACATCTGTGTCGACATGGTTCAGAACCGAGAAACTAAGTTCCTTCTAGCTGGGCCTCCACCACTTCAATCCTCCACCAAAGGCAAGCTCATATAAGAGAGACAATGAATTTCTCAATCAATAAGGGAAGAGCTTGGGGGATGAACAATGTGTTCTACTTAAAGGAAAAAGGGATGTAGACTCAATGTGAAGTGAATAATTTCTCCAGAGTAACTTTTCTCTCAAAGTTGAATTCTGTTAAGCCCTAATATTGGCTCATTACCCCTTAATTGGGGTATATTGTATTAGTAATGTTATTTTATTTATGTCGGCATTAGGCCATTAGTAGTAATTATACCTCCTAGTCTCCTATATATACCAAGGAGACATTTTCATTTTTTTTTTGTGTCTGGAGGAATCAACAACTAGTTGGGCACGTGCTCGCGTTACACGTGGCCGTGTTATCCAACCGATACCACTATAACCTCCAGGTGTGCCCATGATTCCCCTTATGCGGCACACAAGGTAAGTCGGGGGGAATTGAACTCGAAAACTCATGGAACTTCATTTTCACGGCACTTGCCAATTGAGCTGCACCCCCGGGGGCAGGAGACAATTTCATTTTGAATCATCTTGTACTTGAACATTTAAGTGGGGTAAAAGGAGGTTTCCCCCTCGAAGAGGCTTATTATCTGAAATTATCTCTTTTTCAAGGTGTTGATTACTTTTTCTGAGGTTTTTCTATGCTATATTGATATTTGGTTCTTAACATATGGTATCAGAGCTCAAGGTCTTGGGGTTTCGCTGCTACATCTGAGACACCTTGGAATTTTCACTATAAATTTTTTTCTACAACGTATCAGAAGGAACGACTTGGAGGATATTTAGTAGATGGATCAAGGTACATTTGGTTAAACATTCAGCTCTTGAGGCCTTATAATTTTGGAGATACAGCCTGTACAAGATAGGGTTATGGAATCATCCTGAAATGAGTCATTGCAGAATTTTTGCTATAAAAAATTTTCTGTGATGTTTCAGAACCTGAACTCTGAAGGATATTTGTAGAAATTAGTAAGGTATCTGTGGTAAAAATTTCATCTTCTGGGTCATCTTAAATTTGTAGATACACCTTGTGTAAGATAGGGTATCTGACTAATCCTATTGACTAGTCTCAAGAAGGTGTTCCAGGTAAAACAATCATAAATTGTTCCTATAGTATCCAAATTGAGTGGGACTGGTTTCATTGGATCGTGGACAGTCTGTAGTATTTCTGGTGCAATTTTCATAATTTTATATCAATTATTTTGTGCGGGGCACACTATACAAGTGAGATCTCTTGGAAAGGCCAAAAATCGGCAAGTTGTGGTGAAGTTACCGTAAATTCCACTTGGCACATCCAATTTTGATTAGATCTATGGCATTGCAGAGAAGAAATATCAAAGAACTACATAAAATAAAGTTTCATACCCATAAGGGCCGAAACTTGGGAGATACAACAGAATATATATTGTCTAGCAGAACCACCTAAAAATAAAGGTTCAATAGTGATACTTGGCCAACATGCCACCCAAAAAGGGAACTTCTACACCAAATAAGCCTCCAGAAAATCCTACTTGGACTCTTGATGAAGGAGAAGAAATGCGTAGGGACATAAATGATTTACAAAAGAAGATAGTAACAAAAGATGAACTATACGAGATGATGGAGGGTTTAAAAGGGGAGATCATGGAAGTATTGAAAAATTTCGTAACAGAGAAGAAACCTGAAAGTGAAAATGCATCCCATGAAATTCATGATGAGGACACAAGGAAGGTGAATCAAGAATGGAGAAACTCCAAATTTGGTTTGAAGACCAACCTTTTTAAGATTTATATGAGGAAGTTTGATGGCAAGGACCCAATCACATGGATACTTCAGATGGAGCAATTCTTTGATCTCCATAATGTGCCACATACACAAAAGGTACGAATTACTTCTTTATATTTAGAACCTAATCAATTTGTATGGTATCGA
>ML788626.1:364763-400112 GCA_009831015.1 Picea engelmannii
AAGAAATGGCATCCTTACCTAATAGGTAGGCACTTCAAGGTCAAAATAGATCATGATAGTCTTAAATACTTCTTGGAACAAAGACTATCTTTAGAAGAACAACAAAAATGGGTAACCAAGATATTGGGTTATGATTTTTAAATCCTCTATAAAAAGGGGAAGCAAAATGTTGTGGCAGATGCACTCTCAAGAAAGGATGAAGATGTTGAGGCCTTTCTCTGTGCTATCTTGATCATCCAACCCGATTGGATAATAGAAGCAAGGGATGAATAGAAGAATGACGAAAAATCTAAAAGAAAAATCTAAGGTTCAAGGAGTGTAAGATCACATCGAGAATCAACAACAAGTTCTCCAAATCTTAAAGGACAACCTCACCATGGCACATAATCGCATGAAACAACAAGCATATCAACATCGTAGTGAAAGAAGTTTTGAAGTAGGGATTGGGTGATTTTAAGACTACAACCATACAAAAAGATGTCCCTCAAGCAAGCCAAGAAGGATAATAAATCATCACCAAAGTACTATGGCCCTTATAAGGTGTTGCAAAAGATTGGTACTATGGCATACAAATTGGAGCTGCCTGCATCTTCATGAGTACACCCAGTTTTCCATGTTTCATGCTTAAAGAAGGTTATAGGCGACAAGATCCCAGTTCAAACTATATTTCCAGAACTTGATGAGGAAGGAAAAATCATATTGGAGCCTGAAGCCATCACTGAAACAAGAATTCGCCAGCTGAGGAACAGATCCGTTTCAGAGTATCTCATTAAATGGAGGAAACTACCGGCTAAAGATTCCACTTGGGAAGATGAGCCTTTTATACAGAAGCATCCAGTGTTACTCAAGCATTGCGGACAACACTTTTCTCAAGGGGAGGGGCATGTTATGCCCTAATATTAGCTCATTACCCCTTAATTGGGGCATATTATATTAGTAATGTTATTTTATTTATGTCGGCATTAGGACATTAGTTGTAATTATACCTCCTAGTCTCCTATATATACCAAGGAGACATTTTAATTTTGAATCATCTTGTACTTGAACATTTAAGTGGGGTAAAAGGAGGTTGCCCCCTCGAAGAGGCTTATTATCTGAAATTTTCTCTTTATCAAGGCGTTGAGTACTTTTTCTGAGGTTTTTCTATGCTATATTGATATTTGGTTCTTAACAAATTCTTTCTCCTCCTTTCCATAGATCGGATTTGGCCCATTTATAGCCTTCAAGTAGAAATTAAGGGTCGATTTAGAACGTTTCCAGTATATGGAAGGCCAAGGATCATTGATCTCGTGACGTGACATGGAAACCCGACACCATTTTTTAATTTTGGGCACATTTCCCTATTTACGTGGGTTGTAGTGGTGCAACTTGCGTATACACATGTTGTAATATAGGCAAGGCGCGTATATGTGGAAAAATAGTATTTTTTAGTTCTTGGATTTGCAAAAAGGGACTTCAAGTTTGCATAGGGAAATGGAGAAGGTCCTTTGTACAAGATTTCATAGGGTGAGGCAAATATTGATATAACAATCCTCATAAGACCAATAAAAAACATCTTGAAATTCACCAAGCAGCGTAGTGAACTTCAATTTTTCTTCATGAGAACATTGGGCACCTATTTTAACATTCTTTGGACACTCGAGTGTTCCAATGTTCAAGGAAATGGTTTCACCCACTTTCCTTTTCGACTCCTCTTCTTTATGTTTTTCTTTGTTTCCTACATCACTTGATGAAAATGAACTTTCTAGAGGAGTCAAGCCCTTAGGAATTTTGTTATCTTCCATTGATATAATTTCCTTAGGATTATAAGGTTCATTTTGTATGAAAGAAAAGATACTCTCATCACTAAGGAAGACTTTCCATGACTCTACACTGTTAGGGACGTGTGTATGATACATATATTGAAAGGTACAATCAGGTCTTTGTGGCAGAAGTTGCCGAGTAGGAGAGGCTGCAAAAACAACTAACCTGTCAACCATTGAGTTCAATTCCCTTTTAACAGGAGTGATGTTGAAAGATAGCAAGTTCGTGATAAGTACCCAAATAGTTTGGGTGTAGAGTTTCATTAACTTGTTGCTAGGAGAGTATATTTTACATACAAGGTTTACAACAAGTTCAGAATCCCCAAAAACTGTAAGGTGACCACAACCTAGATTATAGGCATTTTCAATTCCTAGTAGTAACACTTCAAATTCAGTGACATTGTTTGTGCAAGAAAAATATAACCTATAGGAAAAGTTATGAATTTTACCCACAGGAGAGTATAAGATAATACCAGCTCTATTTCCTTCATTGGAGCACGAACCATCAAAGTGCATATGCCACATCCCATCCTCTAAGTCGATTTGTTCCAAGGTAGTGTTGTACTCATATGCAAAGATGGAATACACTCCTAGGTCCTCCTCGATATAATTCACGTTAGGCTGTGGGACGCTTTCTATGTAAGGTGAAATTATCCCCTCCCTTAATACTATGTTGTTTTTACCATTCCGAGGAACGGAGAAGTGTGTCCCATTGAGTGAAAGGTATCCACCTGTCAAATCTTTCCAATCTCTTCCTAAGATGATCGAGTAATTACTCACTGGAATATCAATTACTTGAATATTAAGGGTTGTCCTTATTTCAGGATGCGTGCAAAAAACCAAGGTCATGTCCTTGATTTCAACTATGGTCGTTTGTTGTAAACTATTATAAGAGAGCATGCTTCTAGAATTTTCATTTGTACAAGACAAGACTAGCTCTTCCATAATAATCTTCAACATTACACTTGGGCCCAAACCACCGTCAATGAGACAACAATGGGATATTTTGTCCATAATCTTTACATAAATAAAAAAATGGGTTTTTTTTTACAGGGTGTCTAAATTTATGTACACCTACTTTATTTAGAGTTGAATCCTTTTCATATACCTCTTCAGAGAGGTTGGCTACAATGGAATCTTTTATTTCCATGAAAATTTTCAGATGCTTTTGTTTCTCAGGGACAACAAACATGTCCAGGAGGGTAGCATCAACTTTAATATTGGCCAACTGATTGAGAATGTTGTATTTAGAAGAGGGAAGAAGGGAGGTAGTTCCTTGACTGTTAGGAGCCTTAGAAACCTAAACAGTAGCACTTGGTGAAGATGATCTTGGGCTAGAAGAAGTGCGAGGAGGATCATATTTATTTTTTCGAGCATAGGATTTATTCCTAGTATTTATGATCATAACATCCTCTGGCTTTGCAAAGTCTAGGAAAACGATAGCAGTTTCAGGTCTTTTACCAAATATTTTATCTCTGGCACTCTTCTTTACCTTAGAAGTACATTCCTCATGGCGTTCCTTGAAAATGTTATACCAGCTACAAGGCATGATTGGTTTAGGATGAAAATTGTTTTCATTAGGATTTCTAAAGGGTGATGAAGAAGAATATGAATCCGCAGGGGTAAGCGAAGGGACATTTCCTTTCCACTCATGCGCTATCATTTGATTATTCATGTCTTGTACAAGTTGCAAGAGGGAAGACATGTCTGTCTTCTTAACTGAATCTCCCTTAGGAAGACATGTTCTTTCAAGCTATTCTTCATACTCAAAACAAGTATGCAAAGTGGGACCAAGGTTATCAATGGCCTTTTATTCAAGCCTATGATGGTAGGGGGAAGGAAAATCATTATATTAATGCATGAAAGTGGCTTGGTTATGAGGGCGAATGAGTTCAGGAATTTGGTTATATAATTTGGTGAAACACAAGTTGACAGAATTGATAGTTTCACCGTCCTTATAAGCAATGTTATTGTATTCCCATAACTACTTAGTTTTGATTTTAGAATTCCCATAGGTAGACTTGAACCAATACACTAACTCTTCCCAAGTAGAAATAATTTTGGGAGGAAGGTAAAATAAATCGGCCGCAACCTTCCCTTCCAGAGAATTAACAAATAAGCGCATACAAGTGTCATTGTCATTGGCTCCTGTGTTGTGACATGCATTAGAAAATTCCACCAAGTGTTCATTCGTAGTGACCATGTTATTCCCTGAAAACCTAGGGAGATTATCCTTGAATTTAGGAAGTGGTCGAGTAGCAGGTGCTAGGTTAAGAGGGGAGGAAACATGCCACCGAGTAGTTTTAGCATCTTCTTCAAACTGGAAAAGCCTATACTTTTTAATGACTTTAGCAGGCTTTGTAGTAGATTGGACAGGGACTTGGTGACTATATAAGCTACCAATCATTGATGAAGATGAAGGTTGAGATGAAGAAGCACCTCCAGTGCCACCAAAACCACCACTAGATGTCATCTTGTGAGCGATAGGTAAGGGAGAAAAAGAAAAACTGGATGAATCAGATAAAATTCTCCTTAGATCACTTTTTTGGGATGACAAAACAACGTTTCTTCTTCCTATTTAAAAAAAAGGATTAATTTCAAGTGATAAACCTCTTCTTCTCCTAGATATGAGAGGGTCTAAGGACATGAAAAGAAGATCAAAAAAAAAAAATCTATGGCTGATTCCTAAGTTGTCTTTTCCTAGCTTCCCAACATTCTCAGACACTTATGTCTTGTTCAATCACTGCCCATGAGTGTTCAATTTCAACCCAGGTATTAGCAGTCTCTACAATGGTATTAAACAAGTTTAAAGAAATGCCGGTGTGATCTTTAAGATCAGGTTCAATATTGGGCTGCCTTGCAACATGTACAATCATGAAGAATATAAATAGTCGAAGAATCAATATCAGAAATATAAATATATTCAATGATAATCAAGCATAAAATCAACTAGAGACATATGGAAGATCTTCCCAATATGGTCGCCAAATAAATGTTGAGGAAAAGATATGAATTTATCTTACTCAAGCATTTTTTAATCTTGCTTGGCTAAGGCAAGATAGCCGAGAATATTACCCTATGTTTATAGCCTCAAAAAGTGTTTCCCAAACCAGAAGTATTAGCTACAAGGGCTTAGGCTGATTTTTAAAAATAAAATATTGCTGCAAAATATAACATTTTTATATAATTTTCTGAATATAACAGATTGCAAAAGTAAATGTGGAGATCAAAAGAAAAAATACCAAGTCACTTATTAACACTGATGAAATAGAATAACAATTGCTTTATTTCATTCCAAGAAATCAAAACAATCGTTCTCTTTACAAAAATTCCTGTGGGGGGAATGGACCAAGGTCAAATTTAGATATCCTTGATGAAAACCATACAAAAGGACTCTGAAAAGAAGTAAAAACTGAACTTTAAAATCTGGATCATCTTGCCACAGACTGCTGCCCACTTGACTCTGCACAATATCCTGTATCAACCATGAAATTTAATTCATAAATATACAAGTCTATATATACTATCAAAGATAGATCAACACCTCTAAATGATATGGTTTAGCCTTGAAACTTGTTTTCTACAATAGGACCTGGTTGTCATAAAAGAGAATCAGTCTTTTAATGAATTGAAGAATGAATGAAAACTGAACTATCTCAATAAAACTCAAGAGCAAACCTTAGTATGTTTTCTCCTTCCATTCTCCCCTTGTTCTTCCTTATCATTTGGATTTTATGCATTCCAAATTAGTTGAAGTAGTTCAACTACCTCATTTAGTTAAGTTAACTAAAACTCAACTAACTTTTAGTTTAGAGTAAAAATTAATAATAATAATAATAACAACAACAAGGGTCTTTTATTAAATAATAACTAGTAGGTGGGACCCCTTGTGACTCCCTTTAATTTCTTAACAAAAATAAACATAACTAGATAATAAATCAAACACATCCCTCCTTGTGGCTCCCATAATCATTTCCATAATTTGAAATTTAAATATCATATATATTTCAAATTATATCAAAACATGTAAATATCCACAATATCCAAAAATAGTTTGTTGTCCAAAACTTTCAGTAGTCCACCGTCCTCAATAAATCAATAATAAAACATAATAAAAAATTGTATTTGCCACTTTGAGAGGCAATTTTTCCTTTGTTGCTGCTATCCCCTTTTGGCTTCCCTGGCCTTAGGTTGGGTGGAACCTTGAGTCTTGATCTCACTGATGACATGGGAACAATCATCTCTCAAGTGCATATGAGATGATATTGACTTGGTTGAATCAATTGAAGGAGAGGAGGGGAAACAACAACTTTTCCTTTGTCATGCATGTGATGGGCTTCGGTTTTGAGTATTTTTCTTGCGTGGGAGGACTGTATAGGTGAGTATGAAAGGGAAATATGGACATTTGGGTTAACAAGTGGAGGAGGAGGTAAAGAAAAATTTGGCTAGCCACGATGGTAGGAGACTGTTGGGCGAACAATCTCCTGCCATCCATCATTCTCAGGAACTTCAGGTTGCAAAGATACATGACGGGGCACAGGGATACCAGGAACATGCTGGGGCTGGAAGGGAGGCCTCACTGGTCTAGGATGGACTACCCCTTGTCCAATCCAATTGAAAAATCAATCTTGAAAGAGCTGGTTTAACTCTTGACGATATGCATCGAAATGTATTGAGAATATGGGCCTTCTAGGTCCTCTGTTCCAATTTCCCCTGCCCCTATTGTTTTGATCATGAATTCTTCTGCTGAAGAAGCTCATCCTATATGCAACCATTATTAGCAAATAGCTCTTAAACAGACCATATATGACATTCTCTTAATATGAAAAAAGTTTGTCTCAACAACACATTAGACCCCTGCAATCCAATCCATAAAACTTATCTAATAATTGTCAAAAGAGAAGGGGGTGAAAAAGGGTTCAGGGATATCCGAGGGAATTGTATTGAGCGAAAAAGTGATATCATGACCGAGAGTAAGAACATGATTAATGCTCGACAATTAATTAAATAACTGATTGTGCAATAATATCAAAACATATCAGCTTCCATCCATCTCTGTGTCATTTAATTATCACTATCACAAAAAGTTTTAATTTAATTTTAGTGAATAGAGCATTACCAATTAATTTGGGACCGTGAGAAGATTTATAATGAGCAAAAAAGTGAGAAAATGAGAGGGAATTAGATGGATATTGTTCATAAAATAAATTAAATCAATCAACTATCATAACTTTGTTTCAAACTTAATCGAGAAAACATCCATTTCCAAGACCGAAACATTCACTATTTCTCAATTTCATACAAACTGCTTGATGTCTCAATAACAATTTAATTTCCCAGAAATCTTCAATTTATAACAGTCTGTGTATAAAAATTATGCAAACATTTCCAATTCAATAGTATTGTATGCTCTAATGTTGATCTCTTTTCCTTTTCAAAACAAAGAAAACATGCCCAACAAACTTTGTTATCAATGCCCAACATTTATCCTTGGTAATCAACCATAATACACCCAGGATAACAATCAACAATCATTGTCATCTAATAAAAATCAGGCCCGATTTGTTTACTCATAGGTTCCTTTTAAATCATGAACATAATTAAGAGCCTGCACGATGAACCAACCATATGCACATGTCTTCAATCATACCATTGAAACAATCTTGAATCGACAACAACAATCAACACCAAAAATATAACCACGATCTTGACCTCTGTGTGAATTAATACATATACACTTCTCTTTAAAACAATCATAGTCTGCACGGTGATTTCAATAAGATGCATGCAAAGAACATAACTAATTTGACACACAAGAATCTCTGCCAAAGTTTGGCAGAACCATAATCGTGCTTGGTGAAACAATCACTCACACAGGTGTCTTCTTATCTTTAAATGCAATCACGATCATGTTAGGATTAAACACAGTAATCAAGAACATAATCAAATAGAAGGGAAGCTCTCAGTTGTAGGTAACCCTACTTCTCTTGATGTTCAAATGAATTCATCACCGAGAGGACACACAAAAATTTGACCAAGGGGAGGGAGCACGTGCCTTTAAAATTTTCACAATTCATTAAAATGATAACCCAAAACTTGACAAACCTGAGTAGGTGTCTGAGGAAGGTATAAGCAAGTCAGAATCCAAGTTGGTCCATTTAAAAATTAAATGCAGAGAGGTAAGAAAATAGAGGGATCATAATATTTCCAACTTCAAGAATTTACCATTGAGGAGTAACCACTAATAATCTTAAAAAAAAACAGAGAGCCATGCTCATTTTTTAAATAATACAGTCCTTCAAATTATAACTCCGAGCTCTTGACAAAACCATAAGTGAATGCCCAAGTAGAGAATAAATAAATTCGAGTTCGATAACCAAGGCACAAATATAATCCTTTAACACTTTGCAGAGAGGAGCAAGGGTTAACTTAAAAAATGAAGGATACTCAAAACACAGAGAGACCGCATATTTTCCAACAACCAAGAGGTCGATAGCTTTTGATAGCAACAACAGGGAGGCCTAACATCATACAATCATCATTATAGCAAAAATGAGAGTAGCGGGTGTGGAAACTCTTTGTGGAAAAATGCCAGGACACAACTCGTATTAATTCGATACATACACAGACATTATGGGTCAACCAAGATGGACTATGGAAATATTTTAGTGAAACCATAGTAAAGAACGGGCCATTAACAATAGCTCGGGGATTAGACAAAGGAAACACACCAACTGTCCATAGTTTCTTTGCAACTGGATAAAGATTACAACCATGATTGAGAGGGAAAATGAGTTGACAACCACTGATACACAAAATTGTGGTTAAACCCCTCAACCATAAAACTAGGAGCTCATTGGACCACTATCACCATTATTCCACATAGAACCGTCATACAAAACCAAGTTGACCGAGCAAATAACCAATGTGCAAACTTTATAATCAATAATACCCATTACTCTGCTTACAAATACCAACATTTCACAGTCATCATAGAGAGGCAATAACACCATATTGACACATAGTCGAAAAACTCAAGAAAACATAGAACCCATGCAAATCCTGAGCCACCATTTGATTCATAGTACATATATTCCATCATGGATGGAGAGAAAAGAGCCATACCCGTGAGAAAATTGCTTAAATGCCGATCTGGTCGAGTTTTCCCTTCCAAAACCTGAAATCGTGGAGCTTCCACTACCAACAGAGAAACAATGCAACAATGCTAGGGTGATGGGTGATAGGGAGGTTTGGAGTGACAAGTAGTAAATGCACGTTGCTTCCTCACCTGGCCCCATTCAATTCCATGTACGAGCCAACCCACTAACATAACATCCACCATTAAAATCAAACCATAAAACCAATGCATAATTCAATTCCATATCCATCGTAATATCTGATACCATATCTATTTCATAGTGCACCACCCGAGATATATCATATCTATATGTTAGCCTCTTTCCATAACTCCATACGATAATCACCTATCAACATTACTATATGTGCCTCCATTCAAATTTTAATTAAAAATGCATAGTCCTTTAACCAAACACCTAGTATAAAAGATAGGTCCAACACTTGTATCCATTTATACATTCACTTGAAGTTTATATGTAGTCTTTTACCATGTCCTTATGATTAACACATAGTTCCTTTCCTTTTGTTTTGAGCTAGCTCCCATTTAATTATCCCTTGCATACATTTTATATGGATTAGTAATTGATGTATGGATTAGTAGTCAAGGTTATACCATAACATAACATAGAACCTATAACAACATGATCCTCATACCCATGGAATTGTTTTGTGTCGCAAGTAAATACCAACAAGATAATGCACCAACCACCCATTTATCACATCAAATGAAACCAAAACTGCATCTTCAACTGCATAGGACTATGTAGGCAACATCATAACAACAACAACATATAAGTGTAACATGTCTATTTTTGCAATTCTAGTCTACAAGGGGGTCCCACCTACTAGTATTATATTATTATTGTAATTAAATAATAACCCTTTAGCAATCCTTTGCAGGCGAAATTCATCGTTGTGATTTTAATCGTCAACAAACTGACAAATCCATAGGGAAATCTATTTTTAACAGATTAAGAACTCAGAATGTCTAGTTTTGCAGACTAGTAACATCAGATCAATAAGGTATATATCAAGATGATTACGCAACAGGGGGAAGTGAGCCGATTTAAGGGAAAAATAAACGAGAATTTGGGAATAACTCATGGAAAGTGTTAAGTATGAGGGGGTTTATCATGTAAGCATAACCATTCTATTAATCATAGTAAAGTGTTCTTGAATTCAAGGAGAAATTTTTTCTGAAATGCTCTTTTGAATATTGAAATGGATGAAAGAAAAGGAAAGAAGAAGAGGGATAAAACCAACTATCTTCTAAAACAACAATTGAAGCAGATAACAATTTCAATGATGCTTTCAAGGGGAATCATCATGAAAACTGTGTGACTTGATTGTTATTGATTAACAATACTTTGCAAAATAGCGTCACTGTGGAAAAACTGATCCACCATTTTATTTTGACAAGAAATGAAGTCAAAAGAAACCAAATAGCAAGAAATGTCATTGTTACGAGGAAAATCTCTTTACGGCTAGGGTAAACCACAACAGATAGGTATGACTGCAGAAATCAACTTTTTCCCATAAACATACTATATAAACCAATGTGCAAGCGAGATAAGAAAGGGACCTACCTCGTCCAGATGTTTTATTATGTCCATCATTGAGCACTTTGACTCAAAGCTTTATACCTGCAACAAGTTCTCAACAAACAAGCGAAGAAAGCATATAGTGATAATATAAAAGGTTAGCACATTAGATAGCATAATCCATTAATATACAAAACAAACATGCCCATGGATAATAACTCATATATTTGAAAGATATCAATTGGATGGGAAGCGAGTATTTCTATTAATAAATGATCAACATAACCAAGAAACCAATTGGATGGGAAGCGAGTATACTTCTATGTCGGCACAGTTCATAACCAAGAAACCGAGTTCCTTCCAACTAGGCCTCCACCACTTCAATCCTCCACCAAAGGCAAGCTCATAGAAGGGAGACAATGAGGTTCTCCATCAATAAAGGAAGATCTTGGGGGATGAACAT
Source organism: Picea engelmannii (assembly GCA_009831015.1). Classification (NCBI taxonomy): domain Eukaryota; kingdom Viridiplantae; phylum Streptophyta; class Pinopsida; order Pinales; family Pinaceae; genus Picea; species Picea engelmannii. The sequence continues at coordinate 375,707 of ML788626.1, forward strand.
TGTGTTCAGACTTAAAGGACAAAGGGATGCAGACTAAATATGAAGTAAATAATTTCTCCAGAGTAACTTTGCTCTCAAAGTTGAATTCTTTTTTTATTTTCTTTTCCATAGCTCAGAATTGGCTTCTTTATATCCTTCAAAATGAAACTGAAGGGTCAAGTTAAAATGTTTCCAGTATATGGAAGGCCAAGGATCAAAGATCTTCTATTGTGACATGGAAAGTCGACATTTAATTTTGATTTTCTAGCACAAATCTCGATGTACACTGGTTGTAGTGGGGTAACCTGTGTATACGCTTGTTGTATAGGGTGAAATATGCGTATAAGTGGAAAAAAATTATATTTTTGTCTCTAGATTTATCAATCAGGGAAAGTAAGTCTACATAGGGAAATGGAATAAGGCCTTCTCTGCAAGATTACATAGGGTGAGGCAAATCTTGCTCTAACAGATGCCCCCTAATGTGTGATGTCAGAGGAGAATCTGTGATGGACGAAATACATTATAAACAACCCAGAAGTGGAGTGGTAGAGAACCGGTTGGACGAACTCAATTGCTCATTACATTATGCACTGACTTTGCATACATGGCTGAGAAAAATACACTGCGGATCCATGTGAAAATATACCAAATAAGTGTTTGTGGCCATGAATAGGAAAACACAAATGTGGTTACATGCCAATAGTTGTCATAGTTGTTAGCTTTTTATCTCGGGAGGTACTCTGCATGTTTTGTCTTGTATGTGAATGTTATCTTAATATTTACACTACCGGGCACTTAACTTTGTAATAGTTTTTATAAAGTTGTTTAAGTGGTTCTTTTATTAAAGTGACTTTTTAATAAAGTGTACCTTCTATTTTTAAAGTGACTTTATTTTCATAAAGCACTTATGTAATAAAGTAAAATTCACTTTAATTTTAAATGAGACATTTTGGAGGTAATGGATCGTGACCCTTTATCTTGAAAAATGCAAGATCTAATCTTGGCCTTTGGATCTAGGGTTGGAGAAGGTGAAAAGACACTTTTGGAGGGAAAATGCCATTTTCAGATTATAAAAGAATGCATTGGGTAGTGGGCAACACATGTCGAATGTTTGAGAAGACATCGGGAGGAGAGTTAGAGAGATTTTATGAGTATGCTTGAGAGAGGAAAGTGAGAAACAAAGAGGGCACGTTTTAAAAGGAAGGAGGGCACGTTTCCAGAGAAAACTTTTCTGTGAGTTTTTGAGGCCGAAATATTTTTCTGCTGTGGGAGGTCGTACTGTATGGATTCGTACAGTCTGTACAGTCTATACAACTGTACGGATTTGGCATGGAAATTGAGGTGATTTTTGGCATAGTTTTCGAGGAAGTTTTCAAAATTTTGGTGGTTGTTTTTGGGCCTTACGGAACAGTTGCACGAAAAATGAGGTACAGAAGAGGCTGGATAGCGGTACGATTTTGGCACGAAAAATGAGGCAGATTTCTGTGTGGCAGATTTGATGCTTTGAGGTATTTTCCTTGGCTGAAAATGTTGTTTTGTTGTTGATATGTACTTTCCTGAAGCTGAATAATAGATCTCTCTCTCTCTCTCTCTCTCTCTCTCTCTCATTGGGTTTCCCCACATTGGGGTTTTCCCTGGCATTTGCCTAAATTTTTGCGTGTTATGGGTTGTTGTCCACTGTGTATTTATGTTGCATATTTTGTTTAACAATGTGTATTTATGCTTATGGAAATTTATGAATGTGGGTTTTATGCATTTCTGAAATTTATGAAGACAATTATCTCTAGGTTGCTAAGTGTTTGACATAATATTAGCTTGCTGATTTTTGTCATTAAAAATCTACATGGTATTAGAGATTTGTCTCTGACAGTGGGCAGCGTGATATTTGGGAAAAAGGGTGTGATTGTTTTCCTTGAGTTGTGATAGGGAATATGGTTGCAAGCATTAGATATGAGGATCGGTTGGATGGAATTTCCAACTAATTGCAGTGGAAGGTTCATTTGTCAGCCGTTCTCAAGGAGAACAAGATCTATAGCTATGTCAACTCTATTGTAGCAGCTGCTGCAGCAGATCCTGTTGATTTGGACTTGCATGAGACCAAGGAAGCCAAAGCCCAGAGGATTATTCTGGATGGGGTGAAGGATCACCTTATCCCACACTTGGCTGAGAAAAATATTGCCAAGGAGACGTGGGATGCACTTAATAACTTGTTCGAGGCAAAGAACAATAACCGGAAGATGGCCTTGAAGGCTAAGTTGCATGATACCAAGATGGGTAAGGAGGAGAGTGTATCTTCTTATCTTACCCAGGTGGCTCAACTTAAATATGAGATGACACCTATTGTAGAGGTCATTTCGGATTTTGAGTTGGTGAGGATAGCCTTAAATGGATTCACCAAAGATTGGGAAGTCTTCGTGAAGTGCGTGGTGGGTCGTGAGCATCTACCAAATTGTAGCAGACTATGGGATGATTTCACTCAGGAGGAGATCCGAGAAATATCTCATAGCAGTGATCAGAAGATAGACAAAGCTGATGAAAATGTTGCTCTTGTGACAAAGAGAAAGAAGAAGGGGAGTTCCAAAAGGGACTTGAGTAAAGTTATATGCTATTGTTGTAACCAGTTATGGCACCTTGCCTCTCATTATCCTGAGAGGAAGAATAAGAAGAAGGAATCAAAGGGGCCTAAGACAATTGCTACAACAACCATAGAGGAATTTGCTTCAAAGTTCGATAGGGAATTTTCTTTGGTTACCCTAGTTTCCAGTGTTGGCAGTGGAGGATTCAGAGGTGATGTCAGATGGATTATTGATAGCGGAGCCTCTAACCACATGACGGGAATTTGGCGAGTATTCCCAGACTTCACAGAGATTGGTCCTGGCCAACAGGTGGTAAATGAAGGTGGTATGGAGAGAGTTGTACATGGAGTTGGGAATGTCAGATTCCAACTTGAGTTTGAGGGACTCTGGGAGATTGATGGAGTTCTCTTTGTTCCAGGGTTGAGTGTTAACTTGCTCTCAGTCTCGGCCTTGGAGGATGTAGTATATTGTGTATTGTTCAAGAGGGAACATGTCTTTATCTACAGAGAGGGAGTGGACCCGGTAGAGCTGCAACTGATCGGTAACCGGGTAAATAGGTTGTATATGTTGAGAGGATAGCCTTTGATGTATGATTCATTGTCGGATGAGGAGCGTGAGGAGGCTTCTGAGACTACGGTGGCGCCAAGGTATCAATCTTTCATTCCGAGAGAAGAGAGCGAGTCTCTTCTGAGCACTAGCAGAAGGCTCAGCCATGTTGATCGAACCGATGCTCAAGATGAAGTGAGCTCAGGGTTTCAGGAGGTTTCCAGAAGAAGATATTCTAGTCTGAGTTCTATGCAGATGTTGTGGATGGCTCCAGGTTCAGAGGGAGCTCCTACGAAGAACAGTGTTATGGGACCGGATGATGGAGATGGTAGCGAGTACATCCCTCACTAAGAGGGAGTGTTATCTTTTTAGCTTAGGAGGTACTCCACATGTTTTGTCTTGTATGTGGATGTTACCTTAATATTTACACTACCGGGCACTTAACTTTGTAATAGTTTTTATAAAATTGTTTAAGTGGTTCTTTTATTAAAGTGGCTTTTTAATAAAGTGTACCTTCTATTTTTAAAGTGACTTTATTTTCATAAAGCACTTATGTAGTAAAGTGAAATTCACTTTAATTTTAAATGAAACATTTTGGAGGGAATGGATCATGACCCTTGATCTTGAAAAAGGCAAGATCTAATATTGGCCTTTGGATCTAGGGTTGGGGAAGGTGAAAAGACACTTTGGGGGGGAAAATGTCATTTTTCAGATTATAAAAAATGCATTGGGTAGTGTGCAAGACATGTCGAATGTTTGAGAAGACATCGAGGGGAGAGTTAGAGAGATTTTCTGAGTATGCTTGGGCGAGGAAAGTGAGCAGCAAAGAGGGCACATTTCTCGAGAAAAAATTTCTGTGAGTTTTTGAGGCCAAAATATTTTTCTGCTGTGGGAGGCCGTACTGTACGGATCCGTACAGTCCATACAGTCCGTACGATTCCATACAGTCGTACGAATTTGGCACGAAAATTGAGGTGATTTTTGGCACAGTTTTTGAGGCAATTTTTAGATTTTCGGTGGCTGCTTTTGGGCCGTATAGAATAGTCCGTACAGGTGACTGTGGGCATGAAAAATGAGGTATGGAAGAGGCTGGACAACGGTACGGTTTTGGCATGGAAAATGAGGTAGATTTCTGTGGGACAGATTTGGTGCTGTGAGGTATTTTCCTTGGCTGGAAATGTTGTTTTGCTGCTGATATGTACTTTCCTGAAGCTGAATAATAGATCTCTCTCTCTCTCTCTCTCTCTCTCTCTTGTTGGGTTTCCCCACATTGGGGTTTTCCCTGGGATTTGCCGAAATTTCTGCGTGTTATGGGTTGTTGTCCACTGTGTATTTCCGCTGCATATTTTGCTTAGCAATGTGCATTTCTGCTTATGGAAATTTCTGAATGTGGGTTTTATGCATTTCTGAAATTTATGAAGACAATTATCTCTAGGTTGCTAAGTGTTTGACAGAATATTAGCTTGCTGATTTTTGTCATTAAAAATCTACAATAGTCACTAACAAGGCCCAGTAGTACCAGTCTCAAAAACCAACCTGAAGATATCTGTATACCATGGAGTACAATCTGATCTCCCATGATCACTGAAGTCATATAGGTACTGGTCCAATGAAAAGGAAGAAACAACTCAGGAAAGTTGCGACTACATAGTGATGTCTTCAAGTCTTCTACACAATCTGCCAACGGTGCAAGTCTACATCATGTGAATAAAGGAGTCGAGGTCGAACACAATGAGACATTGTTTGATTACCGATCATTGATGTATACCGTTAACAAACGCAAGAAAACCTACAGATAATGAAAGTAGGTATCAAGGCACCGAGTACATTCTTACAAGTGTGAATAAAGGAGTTGGTCTTGAACACCTAAAGAATCCATCGATCAGGAGATGTTGATGTATTCCCAACTATCGATGGCGAGAGAACCTGCCACTAGTGACTGCAAGCCTCAAGGTACTCATAAGACTCTAGGTCCCATTTCCAGAATAGATGGGCTGAATTCGATGGAAAGAGACCCGCTGAAAGGAGAGCATTAAGGCATCTCTCATCAGTCAACACGAGGTACAAAGAAGAAGCTTCATGATTTGGTGGAAATTGGATGAAGAACAAGTTAATGAACCAATGAACCTGTGCATCTTTCACATGTGCCAAGTGCAAGCAGTACACAAGAAAGATCCGTTGAATAACAACCAATGATGAAAATTTCTAACAAAGGCGAGGAAACCACCAATAAGGCTAATAGCATCCAAGACATTGCACGAATCCCAATGTGTGAATAGATGTCTTGCAGTCGAACACAAGGGAAACCACCCAGTCAACGATCAATGATGAAATGTCCACTGTTGGGTTCAAGGTTACATACCAATGATGGAAGTAGGGCTAGGGTGCATGATAGGACTACAATATCATGTGATTCTGAGACAAACTGGGGGCATGGTCAACATGCAAAGTCAAGAGTTATGAGGAGTGGCCAACACAGGTTGATAGACTTCCTTTGAATAAGAGAATGAGACATATGGAGGACTCTGGCAGCATAGACCTGATGATGAAACCATAAGATGCAGGAGGCATTGTTGAAATTCTCTATAGGGATTGGAAGAGTAACCAGTTGGTAGAGAAGACTCTGTAACGAGCTCATCTTCCTAAGGACATTTTAATCCCAAAATTATGATGATGAATGGACTCAAACAATTTTGTGCTCTATTCAAAGGCGACACATGAATGTCCTACCTGTCCTACCCGTCTTTTTTTGTTTTTTTTATAGGAAAATGAATGCTATGATACAGAGGAGGAAACAAGTGTCACAAGTAAGAAAAAATAGTTCCAGTAGTGGAACATACCTGTTCTCAATGTAGGGAAGTGCATGCAGGAGATGGACACTTAGGGGAATGTTCCCTCCTAGGTATAGGGTGTCAAATTGCGAAGGATATAAACAAGGCTCTGCTTGGTTGAGGATGCAAAACTGTTGAGAAAAATGATTTATAACACAAAGCGAAAACCGGCTATAGGCTCAATATTGCAAGCAAGGGCATGAGATGCAATCACAACTTGACACCAAAAAATGTCCTTTTTTATGTCTTTTAGTCTACTTGGTGTGAAAAAGGGGTAAACTTGTTCCAAATAGACGTCTCTTCGAAACCAATTTACGAGTGTGAAAAAGACAAGTTCACTCAATGATCTTTTCATTTTTTGATAACGATTCAAAAGGATCTTAACTAAGACTCATGACCTTTCAAATCCAATTTAATCGAGTGTGAAAGGGACAAATCACTCGACTGTCTTTTCCCTTTTTAGACAAGTCGAAAAAGAGCTTAAATTAAACTCATTTGGGAGTCTACGGGGTATAAAGTCGCACGTTTATGAATGAGAAATGAGGCTCAGCATAAATTCAAGTACAAGTTGTAATGGACTCCTGGTCCAGTTGAAAAAAATATCTGCATGGGCACTAAATGCAGTAGGGGATCTAACTAGGGCACCCATGTTTGGTAAGTCTCTACCACTTTAAAATGACACAACTTTATAGCAGATGGAGGGTTCTGTGTCACAACAAATGGGTTCGTACCTAGGGCGTAAAAAGTGAAAGTTATAGGATAATGTTAAAATGCATAACAAAATGGATACCTATCCTATATGTTGGGTACTCATGTTCTATGTAGTGCAGTGTGTGAGACCCACAGTGTATGACTGGTGTACCTCACTACTGGAGAATATGAAGAGCCAGTTGACAGAGTGCAAGAAGGGGGGTAAAAGAAATTTTGGGTTTGCCTCCATCTTGTGTAGTTTCATTTTCGAGCGGGTTCTAGGTTTGGGACCTATAGTTGAGATTCTTCCTAGGGTACCTCGCGATCCAACCATGGCACGGTGGACTGAGGTTATGAGGCGGAAGAGAGGAGGTAGGGTTCCAACACCCTACAACAAGGACTTATTCTACTATTGGCGGTGACATGTCATTGCTTTGGATGACTATCCCTATGAGGGGATCGACTTCAGAGGAGATCCATACATGCCACTTCCACCAGGGTCTGCCTATGGTGACATAGGTATGTCAAAAGGTTTTTACATATTTCACTTTTTGTATTTTTGTATAATTAGGACAAAACTATTTTTGGATGGTGCTTAATTATTGACTAGACATTTGTGTGCCACAGACGTGGGTCCAAGAAGGTCAAAGGGTTTCCCTTGACATCGATGGAGGAACCGGGGAGACGAGGTGGCGGGAGGAGAAGCCAAGAGGGTCCTACAAAATGTGTAGGGAAACCTGTCACGTTTGACTCACATGATACCCATGGTTCAGGTAGAGGATATTCCTGAAGCCATGGAGCAACAGGTGGTTGGTGTACCCAAGGCATGGGTATGACTTTTTCATCGTCTCACAAACACCGTGGTTTTCTACCATGACACGCATTCAGTACCACATGTGTAGATGTCGTGGGATATTGCAATACTGGATGTATATGTGTATTGAGGGTGTTAGCTCCATTTTGTACTATAAACACCATATTTTTTGAAATATATAAAAAAGGATCTTCGACTTTACTTATATTTTACAATGTGTACATTGATTAGATGGTTTTATTTATTTTTAATTATGTGACAAATGCAAATCTAAAACAAATTTAGCATAAACATCAAATACATGATTAGAACTCCTAGGAATACGATAATATGTAATAAAATCAAATTGTCGTTCTAAAATACGTACCTATAGGAATCGTTTGTGTAACGTAGGATCATGCACATGGTAATGATCGTTCAACTAACATACTACTAACTGGGAATCTAGGCGAACTTCTAATAAATGAATTCCATGTGAGATAGCATCACACAAAATTTATATAGCGACTCTATATCTGGCCACGTTGTTCGTGGATGGCCCTAGGCATACGCCACCTGAAGACACCAATATACCCTCAGGCAAGTAAACCACCCAAGCGATGGAAGCCAAGTTTTGTGTATGACGACTAGCCCTGTATGTGAATCCTAAGTAGACCGATGACTCCATTGACATCTATCAACCAAGTGAAAACGTGATAAGAAATTTGAAGATGAAAAAGAAAAGATATATATACACTAAATTACATTAGTAATCATAGAGTTTCGCCCAATCCTGGGGCTCAAGTGTAATATATTTTCAATTAGAGCCCATTTCTGGGCTTGGCCAACTTATTCCCTTCATAATCTTATAACTCATAGGCTCCTTTTTCTAGAACACGTCGCACGATGTAAGGACCGTTCCACATGGGTTTAAAATTGCCTACCCCCGGTGGTTCTTTGGCTTGATCATACAAGAGGACCAAGTCACCCTCAGCGTACAACTGAGGATAGATAGACTTATCATACTGGACCTTGACACGTCATTTGTTCACCTCGATAGTCGTAGAGGCGTCTTGACGCTACTCATCGAGGCTCTTTAGGTGTACAAGGTGTCGCTCGAGATCGAAAGTGTCAGGTAGGAGTGCGACTGCCAACTTAAGAGAAGGGATTTCACATTCAATAGGTAAAATTGACTTCATACCATGTACTAACTGGAAAGGGGAAAATCCGGTGGCAGTCTTGACCGAGGTTCGGTATGCCCAGAGTGCAGGATATAGCATGATGTGCTGGTTGGACTTACTCTGACCGACATTTTTTTGCAAAATGGTCTTGAGAGACTTGTTGACGGCCTCTACTTGTCCATTTTCCTGGGGATGATAGGGAGAAGAATGACCATTTTCTTGGGGATAATAGAAGAAATGAAACAACATAATTGCAATAAGAAGAAATGAAATAACACAAATGTAAAATTGAAGAGAATAAAACAAACTATAATACATAAAATATTCCATACAACGTTAAAAATTTTCAAGTTGGTTCCACGTAATGTTTTAAGTGGGAACCATTAGTGTTATAGGAAAACAACCACTCTTCTAAGTCCTTTAGGACGTAATAATTTGCGCCCAGGACAAAAGAGATCTTAAAATGACCTAGCCATAATTTTTGGAACTTCGAATGCCTTCCTCTATCAACATGAGCTAAATCCCACAACAATACTTTCTAATTAGCTTTAAATTTGACAGCCTTGACACTTTTGTTGAAATATCTTTTAATAGTCTATTGTATTCTCTTTATATTATCCAAGGAAAACATCCTTTGCTCCTCTAAAGCCAAAATTGCATTCATTCTTTGAGAAACATCAGAAGAATTCAATTATTCGACCTGTAGCATTAACCTTAAAGAGGATAGCTCCATATCGATAGACATAATGGATTCTTGACCATAAACAATATTGAAAGGAGTGAAACCAATGCTCACCTTCGTGGTAGTGCGATCTTCCCAAAGGGAGTAAGTGAGGAGAGTGTGCCATTGTCGAGGATTATCTTCAACGAGCCTCTTGATAATTCTTACCAGATTCTTATTGGTAGACTTAGCCTGCACATTACCTTGGGGATAATAAGTTGATGAGGTAAAATGTTTAACACCCAACTTAGCTAAAAATTGGGTCATCTTAGCAGAAATAAAAGTGGGACCATTGTCTATAATAATTTCCAAAGGAAGACCAAATCTGGAAAAAATATTATTCTCAAGAAAAAAAATCACCTGCTCATCCTGTGAATGCTTAAGTGGGACAACTTCAGTCCATTTCATAAAATAGTCTGTGGATGTCAAGATAAAGACTTTCCCTGCTGAAAAAGGAGGATTAATAGGACCAATAAAGTCCAATCCCCATTTTGAAAAAGGAAATTCAGGGAGGACAGGTTGTAAAGGCATGGATGAAAGGCGTTCTTTCCCAACAAACTTCTGGCACTTGTCACAAGATCTTGAAAAAACATAAGAATCACGAAAAATTGAAGGCCAATAGTATCCTTTCCTAATAATCTTAAAAGTAGTGGTTTTAGAAGAAAAGTGACCTCCTACATGAATAACATAATTTGAAGAACATGACTCTCTTGTAACATTTTTTTTGCTTCCTCATTGTTCACACAACAAAGTAACATACCATTGACAGATCTTCTAAACAAGAAGTCTTCGATAATGATGTATCTAGTTGATTCGAGACAAAGCCTTCTTCTTTGATGGGTATCTAAGTTATCTGGACATATTTGATTTTACAAGTAATAAACCAGATATTTATACCAAGGATGATCAGACATGGGAAGGATTTGATTGTCAATGTAAAACAGTGTTGATAGAGAGTTATCTTGCTCATCAATTTCTTCACTAGTTTCAACATAATGAGCTAAGTGAAGGGATAATTCACATCCCTCGATGGTGTTAGAATTGACTATAGTTAAATCATGCTCTTGGATCTTGGCAAGCCAATGGGAAATCTTCCTTGAAAGATAAGTCTGGGAGAGAAAAAACTTGACAGCAAGTAAAGGGACTTTTACCAGCGTGTGCTTACCTAAGATGAAGTGGCAAAACTTTTCAACATATTTAACAAGAGAAAAAGCATTGTTACACATTATTTTCATCATCCCTATGACCATTAATGATGTAAACCTATATGTTGCCTTCAGAAGGGTCAGTGGCTTGAATTCCTGAGGAAAGAAGGGAGAAGAACTTTTACTGAGAGAAGAAGTTGTATTTTCCTTTGTAAAAAACCTATTAAGGAGGATTTCCGCAGGTTTCACTATACACAGGGTGTGGAAATGCCCGATTTTTGCACCTTGCTCTATAGCTATGTTGTAGAGTTTCCACAGGATGCACTATATCTAGGGTGTGGCGGCCTTCGTACGTGGGAAAAATAGGCATCTTCTCGATGTTTCTAGAAGGATAAGCTTCTATGGTGAGGTGGCCTCTGAACGGTTTGGATATTACTCGCTTTAATGATTTAGTGGGATCAACCTAACCTCCTCATCTTATCCTCTTCATCTTATAAAAGGAGAGGAGCTCTCATGGAAAAAGTTAGTTGTTTTGGCTTGAGATTGTTAGCTTGGTTAGGGTGTCTTTGAGCTTTGCTTTGTCAAGATAGATTGTGAGTAGCTATCAGATACACAGTCTCAGAATCCATTGGAGCAAGACGTGTGTGGGAAGAAAGGAACTGTTGGAAGGAACCTTATGACATCAAGGCATCTGGTTGTATCTTTCTTCCACATTATTTAATACATATATAGTTTTATTTCCTATATGGATGTTATTTGTTCATATTGTATGATTCCTTGATCATGTACATAGTTTCATATCAATTAGGCTTTGTTATCCTTGTCTTCATTGGCTTGTGTTTATTTGCAGATATTTCTCCATAAGCCTCGCAACGGAGCTTGGATTGCATTTGCGAAGTCGGATCTTTGATATTTAAAAGGTATGTTCTAGATCCATTTCTCATTTGATAATTGAAATATATAGAAATAGTAGTGTACTGTCTTGCTTTGTTCTAGTTTTGTAGTGAAGCTAGGGGGATTGATTTATGTCTGCACTTAACAATTAGCTCGATAAAAAAATTGGAGACTCCACTGGGGAATATATTGTTTTCCTAGTTTGTCTTGCTTTCTTGCTTTGATTGCTTGGTTTTTATTTTCTGAGTCACTGGGAGATCCAAGTGAACTCTCTGACTGTTAAAATTCATTGGAAAACCTTTATAATTTTTATTTTTTTCCATTTTTGTTTGATTTACACAACCTTCTTTGAGGGACAGTGCGACGACTTATAATTTCCGCACCCTACCTGTTTAGACCAGTGCGGAAACTCCACACCCTACCCATACCTGGCCTACAAAGATCAAGGATTTCCTCACTGTGCTAGTCTGCCAGCTTGCGACGATTGTGAGAGAAATTGTTTTTGGTGGTTTCCCCTGCCCAGATCTGTGATGTGGTTATGGGGTGATTTGTTGGGTATGATTACTGTCTGCTTGAAAAAAATTGAATCTACTTTCAACCATCTTTGACTTATTTTTTTTTTTGAAATATTTGATCTCTTCCTTTGAGTGTCTTTCTGTTACAAAGCATTGTTTTTGTTTATAATTGTTTATTGAAAGAACATTTCTTTTTCTGAATAATTCATTTTAAAAGAGAAACTCAGTTTGGGTTGTTTTTTGTTTTGAGGAAACTCGCTCTTTCTTTTAGTGTCTCTTTGAAACAAAAATATTTTTTCTTGCTTTATATTAGATTGAGGGCATCCTTGCATTTGATTTCTTGAAGATTTTGATATTGATGAGTTTAATATTTCAGGATATTGTGCATATGGGAATGATACACGTTTTCTCCTTCTCATAATATAGCTTTCATCGAAGTGAAATATTTTCATCCTCATTTCTTTGCATTGTTTAGAGTCGGTCAAAACATCATCTAGTCCATGCCATTTTCCTCTTGAGTAACAACAACCTTAAAAATAAAGCGCTTATAAAAAATGATTAGACATTTTTATATTTTATGGTAGAAAACCTACATTAGATTAGTTGTAGGGCTTTGGAATAGGTGTGAAAGATAACTTTCCAAAGCTGCAAACAAACATAGAATCTTACGTTCGAGAGAGGTGAAATCCACTTGCTACATTTTGTCCTGGGAAGCCCTTCTAACACAAGGGTCAATCACAAGGTCGCATTGAGACTGGTCAGAGTTACTCACCTTGCTTTGTTGGTCTTGGTGTAGATATTGCGCGTATTATGGTGGTCGCTTGAATGTATACCCACAATGATGAGTAGAAGCCTTTCAAGTTGATTTCGGGCTAGATACCCTACCCTTGCGCATGGATCAGACTGTCGACTATTTCCCCAGGCATCATTATAGTAATTGGTAACTTTAGTGGCCTACCTCTTTAGGGTATTTACATGAGGTGACTATGGAGGGGAAAGTCTTCACGGTACCTAGAATCGAAGTTGGCCAAACTCACTCGGGCTCCTTGGAGGGTATACCCATGATTATGTGTGGGAGCTTGCACCAGGGTGTAAGTCTGTTAAGCAGGTCATCAACATAACTTTTCCACCCACTCTATCTCAGCCCCTTCTTACATAGTTCCCGCGATGTTGGATTTCATCACCAACTAGTATGCTCATTGTGAGAAGGTTATCTTTTCTTTCTTGCTTACTAGATTTTTAGCGTGTGTTGTTTGTTTTCCCTAGCAGACTCTAGGTTGGATCTTTATTTTTATGGCATCAATTTCCGGAATGACCAATGAAGGAACCCTTGCTCCAAGGCAAACTTTTTTTTTCCTTCTTACAGAAACATTGGTCCTCCTCACATCGCTACTTTGAGCCTTTTAGGTCTCATAATTGGATTATCGGTATGGTTGTTTTCCACTCAGGTAATCCCGAATGCAGTTAGTGCTTCAGTTGTAAGCACTTCCCCCCAAGAACATCAACCTCATGTTGATCCTTCGCCTTCTTCACCAGTAAGATCTTCTTTGCCTTCTTCACTTTCAAGGTCTTCTTCCATTTCATCTTCTTTGTCGAGTGAAAGCTCTAAAGCTAGTAACTCAATGGATAAGAAGAAGAAGAAAAGGAAGAAGAAGAAGAAGAAAAATAAGCAAGGATCCACACTTCCAAACACTGCCAGACATGTTGGAAAACAACCAATTACTGTTAATCATGCTTGGAGTGTTGATGATGTCAATATCACCCAAACAACCCGTAAGCCCAAGTACCCTTGCAGGCTTTGCAAGGGTAGCCATATTCTTAATGATTTCTCTGGTCTAGCCAAGGTTATAGAAGCATGGTTTACACACCCTCGCCAACCCATGTCGTCGGCCTCTGAACAATATGTTGATGACCTCCCGTCAACTAGTCAAGATACCGTTGGGAAGAAGAAAACTAGAGTCAATTTCCCATGTATGTTATGCAAAGGGATTCATCAAAATAACCTTTTCCCTTGTATGGACGAAGCCTCGAAATTACTGGAAGACATGACTGTTTCACAACCTCAACTTCCAACTTCTTATCACAAGCTTACTCTCGACCGACCTGTAGTTGATGGAATGATCAATATGGCCCCTTCATCGATCGGTTTGGTTGATCATGTAGTCAATTTGGTCATGTCCTTAGTGGAACCAGTTGACAAAGTAGTTGATCCGATCCCATCATCGGTCAATCCCACTTTCCCGCCAGAGAGTGAAACCCAAGAGGTCGATCTTTTTCCAATCATCGACCCCATTCTCTCCTTGGATAATGAAACCCAAGTGGTCGATCTGATGTCGTCATTGATCGATCCTACTCTCCCTCTAGAGACTAAACCCGATACTGCTCACATGTTTCTCGTTGATACAGAATCTACCGTGCTAGGGGACAATCCTCCTTCTCCCCTGGAACCCCCTCCAAGTAATGAGACCATCCTTTTCAATTGGGGTGTGCTAACTGAACCTCATCTTCCCTCTCACATTCCTTTCTAGATTACAGTATAGGTTTGTGGTCGGGGCATTCCTCAAATGCTGATAGATAAAGGTGCATTCATTAGTATTTTTTTCTCTCTTGCTTGGAAAGCTTTGGGTTGTCCTCAGCTTGCACCAGTTACACATAATCTGTTAGCTTTCAACAAAAGAACCAATCAACCTTTAGGGACCCTTCCTTAGTTTCCTATAACTTTGGGAGGGAAAACTATCTTTATTGATGTTATGGTAGTCCAAGATCCCTTGGATTTTGATTTACTCCTTGGGCGAGATTATGTCTATGCCATGAAAGCTATCGTGTCCACTCTTTTTTGTGTGATATATTTCCAACACAATGGAAGAATTGTGACCATTGATCGACTTTTGTTTGTTGGCCCTGACTTGACCATCCACTCAATGAACTCCCTAAATGGTTCTTATATGCAGACAATATCACCCTTGCCACATGTCAATTATGTGGCGTTGTCTCCCATGCCTTCCATTGCTAATGAAAATGACTTGGACCTGGTAGTTGACATGGTGATATCTTTGGTAGGGCTATTGAAGCCTAACCTATTTACCCCTATCAAAACCCCCGACATGTGTTCCTTCCAGAGTGTGTTTCTTTCATCAAGTAAATATCTCTTGGAGGCCATGACTGAGTTTTGTCCCTTGACATGGTGTCCTTCCATAGCACTGTCCTCTTGGAAGCTGTGATCAAGAAGAGAGTCTTGAGCATGCTTTTCTAATTTCAAGCTCATTAAAAAATGAAACCATCTTTGAGCATGGTTTTCTTCTTTCAAGCTCGCTAAAAAATGAAACCAGCTGTGAGGATAGTTTTGTGTCTCTGTGGAAACCTCGTTAAAAACTGAAACAGAGGTTACGAGCATAGTTCCTGTTTCTGTGTCAAGCTCATTAAACAATGAAACAAAGGTCTAGGGATTGAACCTGAATTCTCGAGCATAGTTCTTGTTCATGTGTCAAGCTCATTCAAAAATGAAACAGATTGTTCCCCCTCTTTATTTGAGTCAAGTCCTTCGTAGTATTTGAAGCTTCATTTCATTCTCCTTTACAGTTGGATGAAACAAAGATTGGGGGGCATTTTCTTTCAGTGTATGGGCTTCATGCTGAAGTTGAGCCGCTAGCTTCTTAAGATGGGGGCTAAGTACCGACAATCCCCGTGTTATGTGTTGGGAAGTCCAAGCATAGTTTTCTATGATTCAAGCTTGTGTGAAAATGAAACCACCTACCTTAAGCATAGTTTCCTCTGGTTCAATCTTGTGTAAAAACAAAACTAGGTCCAAGCATAGTTTTGTTTAGTTTTTAAGCTTGTGTAAAAATAAAATCTATCCCGAGCATAATTTTGTTTTGTTTTAAAGATTGCGTAAAAATGAAAACAATCTTGAGCTTAGTCTTTGTTCTTTCTCATGCTCGTAAATACATGAGAATAAGTTATCGAGCTTAGTCTTTGTTCTTTCTCGTGCTTGTAAATACGTGAGAATGTAACCGAGTATACCTTTATCACTTTTTCAGACTCGTAAAGGTTGTTTATACGAAAACAAAGACCCCCGGGAGTTCCCTTTAAGTTATTTTTAGACTCTCTAAATATGAAAAGATTGTCGAGCGATCTTGTTCTTTTCACGCTCATTAAAGTATTAGAAAGCACACCTGTTGAGTGATATTTTATCTCTTTTTCGGTCTCATCAGACTACTTTACGAAAAAGGAACTGAGAGATTTCTCTTTAAGTGTTTTTCAGACTCTCTAAACATGAAAAACCCCTGATTTTTCTTTCTTTGGACTCGTAAAACAAACATTGAAAGGCCCATATGGGACCAAACCACTCCTTCCTAGGGTTCGTAAAACATACTTCGAGGGACTCGTCTGAAGGATGAGCTTACATTTCAATCATATGTTATCCTCCTCAAGCTTGTGTAAAAATAAAGAGGTACTCGCCAGAAATGGTGGGGGAAAAACTTGGAAAGAAATGTGTTTAAACCTGTATTCTATGGAAGAATCACCTTTGAACATGACACCCTTTCACTTGCTTTGTGTCTAGGTTGGAAAATCTGCTTGTCTCCTGATCATACTCCTTATAAGATTGCAAATTGGTCTGTGATTCCTATTTTTGAGTCAGTGTTTCCAAGACAGTTGTTGTGTCATCAATATGTTCAAAGAGAATTTCAATCCGGAAAGGCTTCTATTGCATCGGGCATTTCTGCAGTCCTTAATTCTTCTATTGCATCAGCCATCTCTGAGTCAGTCCTGAATCCTTGTTACTCTGATCTACTTCAAATCTTGTTAACTGTTTTGTGTCATTGATGGGGGATACATTAAGGCCCTCTTGTGACGTGTCTTTTCCTGTCAACTTCAACTCATTATCCAAGAATTAGACTTAGAAACTAATTGGTACCTTGGAACTTGCATGCCTCAATGGGAGGTTTCCTCACTTTCGACAGTGGGTTTTCATCATTGACCCCTGATCGGAAGATTCTGTCGAGTGTTCAACCTTAGCTCATTGATTCACATTCATTGGATTCTACTAGAGTACATTGGGATTCATTGACATTAATGGTGATATCTCTCACACTTGTTAACGATATTCCTTAATTACCGGTAATCAAGTGGTTTCTACCATGTTCGACTTCAGCACATGTATTCACATGGTTAGATTCGTACTATAGAGTGGTGAAGGTGAAGATCCTGAATCTTTTCTAACAGATTCAGGTTGCGTTGGAGTATATTCATATTGTATTGTTGCATAGATCCACATTGTATGTCTCGTAGCTATGTTCAAATTTGATTCTTTAACACATAGATCAACAATGCATTTTTGGTGGCTATGTTCAGATTTGAGTCATATTGGCATGGATCCACAGTGTATGTTTGGTGGCCATGAACTGTCTTACTTTACATGGATCTTCACATGTCAACATTTATGCTTTGATTCATTTGTATTTTGAGTATGGGAATGCCTACCTCAGTGATGATATATTATTGTACTGTATTTCCTTATTTGTTGGTAGGTTTCAGACCGACGTGTTCCTTGTTCCCTAGACACACTTGACAAAGTATTTCAACTATCACTTTGTTCTAACTTCATACTTTGGGGGGCTCTTTGTTATACATTATTTTATTCATCCCTATGACCATTAATGATGTAAACCTATATGTTTTCTTCAGAGGGGTCAGTGGCCTGAATTCCTGAAGAAAGAAGGGAGAGGAACTTTTACTGAGAGAAGAAGTTGTATTTTCCTTTGTAAAAACCCTATTAAGGAGGATTTCCACAGGTTTCACTATACACAAGGTGCGGAAATGCCTAATTTCCGCACCTTTCTCTATAGCTAGGTTGTGGAGTTTCCGCAAACTGCACTATAGATAAGGTGTGGTGACCTTCTTACATGGGAAAAATGGGCATATTCTTGATGTTTCTAGAAGGAGAATCTTCTATGGTGAGGTGGCCTCTGAACAGTTTGGATCTTACTCGCTTTCATGATTTAGTGGGATCATCGTAACCTCCTCACCTTATCCTCTTCATCTTATAAAAGGAGAGGAGCTCTCATGGAGAAAGTTAGTTGTTTTGGCTTGATATTGTTAGCTTGGTTAGGGTGGCTTTGATATTTTCTTTGTCAAGATAGATTGTGAGTAACTATGAGATACACAGTCTCAGAATCCATTGGAGCAAGAAGTGTGTGGGAAGCAAGGAACTGTTGGAAGGAACCTAACGACATCAAGGCATCTGGTTGTATCTTTCTTCCACATTCCTTAATACATATATACTTTTCTTTCCTATATGAATGTTATTTGTTCATATTGTATGATTCCTTGATGGCGTACATAGTTTCATATCAAATAGGCTCTATTATTCTTGTCTTCATTGGCTTGTGTTTATTTGCAGATATTTCTCCATAAGCCTCACAACAGAGCTTGGATTGCATTGGCGAAGTTAGATCTTCAATATTTAAAAGGTATGTTATAGATCCATTTCTCATTTGATAATTTAAATCTAAGGAAAGAGTAGTGTACTGTCTTTTTTTGTTCTAGTTTCGTAGTGAATCTAGGGGGATTAATTTGTGTCTGCACTTAACAATTAGCCCGATAAAAAGCATGCTTTTCAATAAAATAATATTTAAACTCATCATCTGACAAACTTTGACTCATGTAAGCCATTGATTTTTCATTACCTTGGTCATCACATTGCATGAGGATAGCAAAAATTGCTTCCTCTGTGGCATTAATATATATCATAAATTATTTCTCAAAATCTGGCTTCGCCAAAACTGGTGTAGAGCTGATTTCTTTCTTGATCCCTACAAAAGCATTTTCGACATCATATGTCCAAGAAAAGGAGTGATCCTTCTTAAGAATATTATGAACTGGCTTGACCATTACATCAAAATCGGGAACAAACCTATGGACAAAGTTAATAACCCCCATAAAGGCTTGCACCTCCTTCTTGGAAGTAGGAACAAGAAGATTTAGGATAGCACCAATCCTTTCAGGATCTATGCTTATTTCTGAATCAGAGACAATGTGTCCAAGGAGCTTGCCCTTGGAAATGCCTAAAATAAATTAGAAGGATTTAGAGAAATGCCAAATTTCCTGCATCGCATGAGAACCTTTTTAAGATGACCAAAATGATCTGATCGATTTTTAGAATACACAGTTAAATCATCAAGATAAATCTGAATAATTTTTTCGATCAAATAATCAAAAGATATTTGCATAGCTCTTTGAAAAGTTGCACCTGCATTAGATAAGACAAAAGGAATATGTTCATAAGAGAAAGTGCCCCAATGTGTGATAAAAGTGGTTTTATATTTATCTGTCCTTTTCACCTTGATTTGATTGTAAATAGAAAAACCGTCAAGTAAGGACATCATCTGTCACCCTACAACTTGCTGCAAAATCATTTCGATATTAGGGAGAGGAAAGTGATATTTTATACTAGCCCTATTCAATGTGCAAAAATCCACGCATAATTTGATCAGACCAATTGTTTTTTGAACGGGAACCAAATTGGAAAGCCACTCAAAATACTTAACCGGGAAAATTATTCCAGCATCCAAGGGTTTTTCCAACTCCTTTCGTATAGTTGCTTCCAGCGCAGGGTTAATGGGTCTTTGTTTTTGTTTAACTGGTTTTATTCCCTCCTTGATAGGAATATTATGATGTATAAGAGTAGGATCAAAGCCACAGAGATCCTCATAAGACCAAGAAAAATCATCTTGAAATTCACCAAGCAGCTTAGCGAACTTCATTTTTTCTTCATCAGAACATTGGGCACCTATTTTAAAATTATTTGGACACTTGGGTGTTCCAATGTTCAAGTAAATGGTTTCACCCACTTTCCTTTTCGACTCCTCCTGTTTATGTTTTTCTTTGTTTCCTACATTGCTCGATGAAAATGAACTTTCTAGAGGAGTCAATCCCTTCGGAATTTTGCTATCTTCCATTGATATAATTTCCTTAGGCTTATAAGGTTCATTTTGGATGAAATCACATATTCTCTCATCACTAGGGATGACCTGCCATGACTCTACATTGTTAGGGATGTGCAGACGATACAGAGCTTGAAAGGTGCAATAAGGTCTTTGTGGCATTTGCCGAGTAGGAGAGGCTGCAAAAACAACTAACCTGTCAGCCATTGAGTTCAATTCCCTTTTAACATGAGTGATGTTGAAAGATAGCAAGTTCGAGATAAGTGCCCAAACAATTTGGGTGTAACGTTTCATTAACATGTTGCTAGCAGAGTATCTATTACGTACAAGGTTTACAACAACTTTGGAATCCCCAAAAAATGTAAGGTGACCACAACCTAGATTATAGGAATTTGCAATGCCTAGCAGTAATGCTTCAAATTTAGTGACATTGTTTGTGCAAGAAAACTCTAACCTATAGGAAAAGTTATGAATTTTACCCACAGGAGAGTATACGATAATACCAGCTTTGTTTCCTTCATTAGAGCATGAACCATCAAAGTGCATATGCCACATCCCATCCTCTAAGTTGATTTGTTCAAAGGTAGTGTTGTCCTCATCTGCAAAGATGGAATACACTCCTAGGTCCTCCTAGATATAATTCATGTTAGGCTATGGGACACTTTCTATGTAAGGTGAAATTCTCCTCTCCCTTAAGACTATGATGTTTTTACCATTCCGAGGAACGAATAAGTGTGTCTCGTCAAGTGAGATGTATCCACCCATAAAACTTGCCAATATCTTCCTAAGATGATCGAGTAATTACTCACTGGCATATCAATTACCTGAATATTAAGGGTTGTCCTTATTTCAAGATGCACGCACAAAACTAGGTCACATCCTTGATTTCACCAATGGTTGTTTATTGTAAACTATTATAAGAGAGCATGCTTCTGGTGTTTTCATTTCTACAAGACAAGCTTAGCTCTTCCATAATAATCTTCGACATTACACTTGGGCCTGAACCGCCTTCAATGAGACAACAATGTGCTATTTTATCCATAATCTTTACAAAATAAAAATAAAAATGAGAGATTTTTTACATGGTGTCTAAACTTATGTACACCTACTTTATTTACAGTTGAATCCTCTTCATATACCTCTTCAAATAGGTTGGCTACAATGGATGTTTTTCCTTCCATGAATATTTTCAAATGCTTTTGTTGCTCATGGATGGAAGCCATGTCTAGGAGGGTAGCATCAGCTTTAATATTGGCCAACTGATTGAGAATGTTGTATTTAGAAGAGGGAAGAGGGGAGGTAGTTCCTTGACTATTAGGAGCCTTAGAAATCTGAATAGTAGCAGCTGGTGAAGATGATCTTGGGCTAGAAGAAGTGAAAGGAGGATCATATTTACTTTTTGGAGCATAGGATTTATTCCTAGTATTTATGATCATAACATCCTCTGGCTCTTCAAAGTCTAGGACAACAATAGTAGCTTCAGGTATTTTACCAAATATTTTATCTCTGGCGCTCTTGTTTACCTCAAAATTACTTTCCTCATGGTGTTCCTCACAAAAGTTACACCACCTACAAGGAATTATTGGTTTAGGCTGAAAATTGCTTTCATTAGGATTTCTAAAGGGTGGTGAAGAAGATGAAGCCCCAGGGGTAATATAAGGGACATTTCCTTTCTGCTCATATACTATCATTCGATTATTCATGTCTTGTACAAGCTGTAAAAGGGTAGACATGTTTGTCTGCTTAACTGAATCTCCCTTAGGAAGACATGTTCTTTCAAGTTGTTCTTCATACTCTAAACAAGTATGTAGAGAGGAACCAAGGTTATCAATGGCCTTTTATTCAAGCCTATGACGCTATGGGGAAGGTAAATCATTATAGTAATGCATGAAAGCAGCTTGGTTCTGAGGGTGAATGAGTTCAAGAATTTGTTTATATAATTCAGTGAAACACAATTTGAAAGACTTGATAGTTTCACCATCCTTATAAGCAATGTTATTGTATTCTCGTAACTGCTCGGCTGGGATATTGAACTTCCCATAGGTAGAATTGAACCAATAAACTAACTCCTCCCAAGTAGAAATAATGTTGGGAGGAAGGTCAAAGAAATCGGCCGCAACCTTCCCTTCCAGAGAATTAACAAATAAGTGCATACATGTGTCATTGTCATAGGATCCTATGTTGTGACAAGCATTATAAAATTCCACCAAGTGTTCATTCGTAGTGACAATGTTATTCCCTAGAAAACTAGGGAGATTCTCCTTGAATTTAGGAAGTGGGCGAGTAGCAGGTTCTAGGTTAAGAGGGGAGGAAACATGCCACATAGTAGTTTTAGCATATTCTTCAAACTAAAAAAGACCATACTTTTTAATGACTTTGGTAGGGTTTGTAGTAGATTGGACGGGACTTGGTGACTATATAATCTACCAATCACCGATGAAATTGAAGGTTGAGACGAAGAAGCACCTTCGGTGCCACCAGAACCACCACTAGATGTCATCTTGTGAGCGATAGGTAAGGGAGAGAAAGATGAACTGGTTGAATCAGATAAACTTCTCCTTAGATCACGTTGTTGGGCTGACAAAATAACATTCCGTATTCCTATTTCAGCAATAGGATTAATTTCAGGTGATAAACCTCTTCTTCTCCTAGAGATGAGAGGGTGTAAGGACATGGAAAGAAGATAAAAAAATGTAGGAAAAAGAAAGCTATGGTTGATTGCTAGGTTGTCTTTTCCTATCTTCCCAACATTCTCAGAAACTTATGTCTTGTTCAATCACTACCCATGAGCGTTCAATCTCAACACGGGTATTAGCATTCTCTAAGATGGTATTAAACAAGTTTAAAGCAATGCTAGTCTAATCTTTAAGACTGGGTTCAATATTGAGGTGCATTGCAACAGGTACAGTCATGAATAAAAGAAACAAACAAAGAATCAATATCATAAATATAAATATATTCAATGATAATCAAGCATAAAATCGAGATATGGAAGATCTCCCCAGTATGGTCACCAAATAAATGTTGAGGAAAAGATATGAATTTATCTTACTCAAGCATTTTTGAATCTTGCTTGGCTAAGGCAAGATAGTAGGGAATATTACCCTATGTTTATAACCTCAAAAAGTGTTTCCCAATCCACAAGTATTAGCTACAAGGGCTTAGGCTGATTTTTTAAAATAAAATATTGCTGCAAAATATAACATTTTTATATAATTTTCTGAATATAACAGATTGCAAAAGTAAATGTGGAGATCAAAAGAAAAAATACCAAGTCACATATTAACACATATGAGACAGAATAACAATCACTTTATTTCATTCCAAGAAATCAAAAGAATCGTTCTCTTTACAAAAATCCCTGTGGAGGGCATGGACCAAGGTAAAACTTAGATATCCTCGATGAAAACCATACAAAAGGAATCTGACAAGAAGTAAAAACTAAACTTTAAAATATGGATCAACTTGCCACAGACTGTTGCCCACTTGACTCTGCACAATATCCTTTATCAGTCATGAAATTTAATTCATAAACAAACAAGTCTACACAGACTATCAAAGATAGATCAACATCTCTGAAACAAGCATCTGAATGATATGGTTCAACCTTGAACCTTGTTGTCTACAATAGGGCCCTGTTGTCATAAAAGAGAATTAGGATTTTAATGAATTGAAGAATTAATGAAAACTGAACTATCTCAATAAAACTCAAGAGCAAACCTTAGTATGCTTTCTCCTTCTATTCTCCCCTTGTTCTTCCTTCTCATTTGGATTTTATGCATTCCAAATTAGTTGAAGTAGTTCGACTAACTCAGTTAGTTAATTTAACTAAAACTCAACTAACTTTTAGTTTAGAGGAATAATTAGTAATAATAATAATAACAACAAGGGTCTTTTATTAAATAATAACTAGTAGGTGGGACCCCTTGTGAGTCCCTTTAATTTCTTAACAAAAATAAACATAACTAGACAATCAATCAAACACATCCCTCCTTGTGGCTCCCATAATCATTTCCATAATTTGAAATTTAAATATCAGAGATATTTCAAATTATATCAAAACATGTAAATATCCACACACTACTACATATGGGCTGATTATTCCACGAAAATTTTCCACACTTCCACTAGTTTCATTTTTTTTTTTTTAAACAGGGCGGGATTTTTGTCGATATTGCCACGAAAGTTCATCTCAATATCCATAAAAATCTTATTTTAACCTAGTCGGGATTTTCGTGGCAATAGCGACGAACTTTCGTGGCAATAGCAATGAAAATTTTGCCTATCTCGTTGGTCGGTGTTAACGGCTAGTTGACTATTTGATCTATATATATGTGACTTTAAGAAACTTTGCGACACAATTGCTATAGTTGCAACACTGTTCTTGGCTTTTGTTTGAGCTGTTTATTTTTTCCGTCACTCAGCGATTGAACAAATCCAATTCTCGACCTACATAGCTCAGATTTTGAACTTGCAAGGTTAGTATGTTATTTTTTATTGATGTACTCATTTAACTTGTAAATTTTTGTTCAAATGTCCAAATTTCATATAGCTTGTTTTTTCCTTGATAATATATTATATGTGTAGTACCA
>ML788626.1:419781-430214 GCA_009831015.1 Picea engelmannii
ATATATATATATACTATAATCTTGTTCAATCTAAAAGACCTACACATTTTCTCTAACATCCATCTTTCAATAGAAGTGTCAGCTACACCTGTGGACCTACACACCTGCTACACGTGTGGACCTGCACACCTACTACACTTGTCATCAATGAATTACTTCATATCTTGTTGAATGCCAAGGTCACCATCCCACTCAGGACAAATCAATATCCTAAGTTGTTTTTAAAAAGAACTTCTTGCATCTTGTTGAGAAAGTAGAGACATTGTAATATGGAATTACCATATTACAATGTAATATGGGATTACCATATTACATTGTAATACGACATTACCATATTAAAATGTAATATGGTAATCCCATATTACATTGTAATATGGCATTACCATATTACAATGTAATATGGTAATACCATATTACAATTTAATATGGCATTACCATATCCCGTGTATTTTATTTTTTTTAAACTTGAAGGACGCGTCACAATATCGACGATAGGTCATCGGAAACCAATTTTTATTTTGAACGACCGTGGTAATAGAGATGAAAGTTCGTCTCAATTTTCCATGGTTTTTCGTCGCACATACAACATCTACGTTATAAGTTTGGTCTTGGCATAAATTTTCGTTGCTATTGCCACGCTTTTTCATCGCATTTTGCCATAGTTTTGTGTCGCACATACAACATCTGCGTCGTAAGTTTTTGTCTTGGCATAAATTTTCGTCGCTATTGCCATGCTTTTGCATCGCATCTTTCCACATTTTTTTTTACATTTCCATCTTGATGGTGATGACACGTGGAGAGATAATTTTGTCGTTGTTTTGACAAACACCTGGTTCATGGATATAGCGACGAAAAAATAACGACAAAAAAAAGTCTTGGCTTTCGTGGAAATTGCGACGGATAAGTGTGGCAATAACAATGAAAAACCATCACAAATTTGGTCATATGTACTAGTGACAATATCCAAAAATAGTTTGTTGTCCAAAACTTTCAGCAATCCATTGTCCTCAATAAATCAGTAATAAAACATAATCAAAAACCATATTTTCCACTTTGAGAGGCAATTTTTCCTTTGTTGTTGGTATCCCCTTTTGACTTCTCTGAATTGGCCTTAGGTTGGGTGGAACCTTGAGGCTTGATATCGTTGATGACATGGGAACAATCATCTCTTAGGTGCATAAGAGATGATACTGACTTGGCTGAATCACTTGAAGGAGAGGAGGGGGAAACAACTTCTTTTCCTTTGTCATGCATGTGATGGGATTTGGTTTTGAGTATTTTTCTTGTGTGGAAGGATTGTACAGATGAGTGTGTAAGGGAAATCTAGACATTTGAGATAATAGTTGGAGGAGGAGGAGGTAAAGACAAATTTGGACAACCACAATGGTGGGAGACTGTTGGGTGAGAAATCTCCTACCATCCATCATTCTCAGGAACTTCAGGTTGCAAAGATACATGAGGCGACACAGGGATACCAGGAACATGATGAGGCTGGAAGGGAGGCCTCTCTAGTCTAGGATGGACTACCAATTTTCCAATCCAATTGAAAACTCCAGCTTGAAAGAGTTGGTTTAACTCTTGAGGATCTGCATCAAAATGTATTGAGAATATGGGCCTTTTAGGCCCTCTGTTCCAATTTCCTCTGCCCCTATTGTTTCGACCATGACTTCCTATGTTGAATAAAATCATCCTGTATTCAACAATTATTAGCAACTAGCTCTTAAACATACCATACATAACATTCTCTTAATATGAAACAAAGTTTGGCTCAACAATCACATTAGACCCATGCAATCCAATCCATAAAATTTATCTAATAATTTTCAAATGAGCAGGGGGTGAAAAATGGTTTAGGGATATCTGAGGGAATTATATTGTATTGAAAAAGTGATATCATGACTAGGAGTAAGAACATGATTATTGATCGACAATTAATTCAATAACTGATTGTGCAATAATATCTAAACATATTAGCTGACATCCATCTTTGTGTAATTTAATTATCACTGTCACACAGAGTTTTAATTTAATTTTAGTGAACAGGGCGTGAAAAATTAATTTGGGATCGTGAGGTGATTTATAATGAGTGAAAAAGTAGAAAATGAGAGGGCATTAGATGGATATTGTTCATAAAATAAATTAAATCAATAAACTATCATAACTCTATTTCAAACTTAATCCAGAAAGCATCCATTTCCAATACCAAAACATTCATTATTCCTCAATTTCATACAAACTGCTTGTTGTCTCAATAACACTTTAATTTCCTGGAAATCTTCAATTTATAACAGTCTGTGTATTATAAATTATGAAAACATTTCCAATTCAACAGTATTGTATGCTCTAATGTTGATCTCTTTTCCTTTTTAAAACAAACAAAACATGCACAACAATCTTTGTTATCAATGCCCAACATTTATCCTTGGTAATCAACCGTAATACACCCATGATAACAATCAACAATCACTGTCATCTAATAAAAATCAGGCCCGATTTATTTACCCACTGGTTCCTTTTAAAACATGAACATACTTAAGAGAATACATGATGAACCAACCATATACACAAGTCTTCAATCATATCATTGACACAATCTTGAATTGACAACAACAATCAACACCAAAAATATAACCCCGAGCTTGATCTTTGTGTGAATTTATATGTATACACTTCCTCTTAAAACAATCATAGTCTGCACGGTGATTTAAATAAGATGCATGTAGAGAACATAACTAATTTGACACACAAGAATCTCTATCAGACTTTGATAGAACCATAATCATGCTTGGTGAAACAATCACTCACACATGTGTCTTATTATCTTTAAATGCTATTTTGATCATGCTAGGATTAAACACAGTAATCAAGAACATAATCGAATAGAAGGGTAGATCTTGGTTGTAGGTAACCCTAATTTTCTTCATGTTCAAACGAATTCATCACCGATAGGACACATAAAAATTCGACCAAGGGGAGGGAGCCCATGCCTTTAAAATTTCCACAATTCATTAAACTGATAACCCAACACTTGACAAACCCCAGAAGGTTCCTGAGGAAGGTATAAGAAAGTTAGACTCCAAGTCGGGCCCTTTAAAAATTAAATGCAGAGAGGTAAGAACACAAATGGATCATAACATTTCCAATTTCAATAATTTACCATCGAGGAGTAACTATGAATAATCTTAAAAAAAACAGAGAGCCATGCTCATTTTTTAAACAATACAGTCCTTTGACTTATAACTCCGAGCTCTTGACAGAACCACAAGTGAATGCTCGAGTAGAGAATAAAACAATTCGAGTTCGATAACCAAGGCACAAACATAAGTCTTTAACACTTTTCAGAGAGGAGCAAGGGTTAACTTAAATAATGAAGGATACTCAAAACACAAAGAGACCGTATCTTTTCCAACACCCAAGAGGTCGATAGACTTTGACAACAGCAACGGGGATGCCTCAGATCATACAATCATCATTATAGCACAGACGAGAGGAGCGAGTGTGGAAACTCTTTGTGTAAAAATGTAAGGATGCAACTCATATTAATTCAATACATACACAAACCTCTATCAAACATTTTTGGCCAACCAAGATGGACTGTGGAAAGATTTTAGTTAAATCACAGTAAAGAACGGGCCATTAACAATAGCTCGGGTCTTAGACAAAGGAAACAAACCAATTGTCTACAATTTCTTTGCAACTGGATAAATATTACAACCACAATCAAGAGGGAAAACGAGTTGATAGCCACTGATACACAGAATGGTGGTTAAAAACCCTCAACCATAAAACTCAGAGCTCATTGCACCACTATCACCATTATTCCATAGAGAACCATTATAAAAAACCAAGTTGACCGAGAAAATAACCAATGCACAAAATTTATAATCAATAATACCCATTACTATGCTTACAAATACCAACATTTTGCAGTCATCACAGAGAGGCCATAACACCATATTGACACACAGTCGAAAAACTCAAGAAAACACAGAACCCATGTAAATCATGAGCCACCATTTGATTCATAGTACAGAGAGTCCATCATGGAGTGAGAGAAAAGAGTCATACCTGTGAGAAAATTGCTTAAATGTCGAGTTGGTCGAGTTTTCCCTTCTGAAACTTGAAATCGCAAAGCTTCCACAACCAACAGAGAAACATTGAAACAATGCTAGGGTGACAGGGGATAGGGAGGTTTGGAGTGACGTGTAGTAAATGCACCTCGCATCCTCACCTGGACCCATTCAATTCCATGTACGATCCAACCCACTAACATAACATCCACCATTAAAATCAAACCATAAAACCAATGCATAATTCAATGCCATATCCATCATAAGATCTGATACCATATCTATTGCATAGTATGCCACCTGAGATATATCATATCTATACATTAACCTCTTTCCATAACTCCATACGATAATCACCTATCAACGTTACTATATGTGCCTCCATTCAACTTTTAATAAAAAATGCATAGTCCTTTAACCAAACACCTAGTATAACAGATAGGTCCAACACTTGTATCCATTTATACATTCATTTGAAGTTTATATGTAGTCTTTTACCATGGCCTTAGGATTAACACACAGTTCCTTTCCTTTTGTTTTGAGCTAGCTCCCATTTAATTATCCCTTGCATAAACTATATATGGATTAGTAGTCAAGGTTATAACATAACATAACATAGAACCTGTAACAACATGATCCTCATACCCATGGAATTGTTCTGTGTCGCAAGTAAATACCAATAGCATAATGCATCAACCACCCATTTATCACATCAAATGAAACCAAAAATGAATCTTCAACTGCATAGGATTGTGTAGGAAACATCATAACAACAACAACATATAAGTGTAACATGTCTATTTTTTCACCTCTAGTCTACAAGGGGGTCCCACCTACTAGTATTATATTATTATCATAATTAAATAATAGCACCTTAGCAACCTTTTCGGGTGAAATTCATCGTTGTGATTTTAATCTTCAACACCCCGCACGTATATCAGAGAGATATAGTATCTAATGTTCCCTTTTCTGTGAGGACCTCTTCAGAAGCCAATTAGAAATTCCTACCTTGCAGTGACACTTGGCCAACATGCCACCAAAAAGGGAACTTCTACACTAAATAATCCCTTAGACAGTCCTACTTGGACTCTTGATGAAGGTGAAGAAATGCGCAAGGACATAAATGATTTACAAAAGAAGGAAGTAACAAAAGATGAACTACAAAGGATGATGGATTCAACTGAAGCTAAGATGAAAGTGATAATGGATACTAAGATGGATGGTTTAAAATGAGAGATCATGGAAGGATTAAAAAATTTTCTAGTAGAGAGGCCACCTGAAAGTGGCAATGAAATTCATGACGAGGAAAAAATGAAGATGAATCAATACTGGAGAAACTCCAATTGTGGGTTGAAGACCAACCACTTTCCTAAGATCGATATGAAGAAGTTTTATGGAAAGGACCTAATCACATGGATACTCCAGATGGAGCAGTTCTTTGATCTACATGATGTGTTGCACACACAAAAGGTACGAATTGGATATTTATATTTAGAACCCAATCGATTTATGTGGTATTGATGGCTTTTCTCTCACAAATCACTTGTCACTTGGAAAAATTTCACAGAATAAATGATAGCATACTATGAGGATACAAGGAGCAATACCTTCTTCTGGCATCTGCCAATTGATAAATCTCAAGCAAAAGGGTTTAATTGCGTAGCATATTGAGAACTTCCAAAGATTGAATATAAAGGTAACATATATTCCAGATGAGCACCTGATTGATGTATTCATAGGAACTTTATAGGATAACATTCAACATGAGGTTCACCTTTGATAACCCAAATCATTGGAGAATGCATTCAGGGTGGCAAGAAATGTTGAATGTAAAAATATGGCTATGGATACTAGAAGGACCACTCCTAACATAAATCGAGAGAATAATTTTCCTTATTCTAAACCACCTCAACAATTGGAGGAAATAAAATAAAAAGGTTTATGCTTTAATTGTGAAAACAAGTACAGTAAGGGACATAAGTGTGGTGAGAATAAATAATTCTACATAAATTGTGGAGAGGAAGAATAACAAGAACAAGAACCATCTCAAGATGAAAACATAGAAGATATTTCTTTTGAAGAGTTGACTCCCACCATATCATGTAATGCATTGGCTATAATTATCACTCCTCAAACCCTCAATACTGAAGGATATATCAAAAATAAAAAGGTAATAATTCTAATTGATTCTGGTAGTACTCATAATTTCATTCATTATAAATTAGCCAAAGCTCTCAATTTCTTTATATATCCAGTTCCAGAGTTTTAGTTAATGATTGCAAATGGAGGAACTATCAACTGCTCAGGAAAATTCCATAAGATCATTCTTACTATGGGGGAATATGTAATGAATAGTCCAATTATTTCTATACCCATGTGTGGTGTTGATGTCATACTAGGAGTCCAATGGTTACAATCATTGGGAACAATGGATTTTAATTTTCAAGAACTTTTCATTAAATTCTCATTGGAAGGAAAGAGTATTGAGTTAAGGGATATCACAGGGAAACCTAGTAAGGTGATAAGCTCTAATGGTATGACAAAATTATTGAAAAAGGGGCATCAGGGTGTAATTGTACAACTATGCTCACTAGATGTTCAAACATCTAATCCATCCATTCCCCTAGATCTCCAAGGGATAATTGATAAGCACTCCAAAGTATTTGAAGATATCCCTAGAGGTCTTCCACCCACTCATGATCATGATCATGCTATTCACATAATTCCTAGGAGTGTTCCTCCTAACATCAGGCCTTACATATACCCTTATTCCCAGAAGAGTGAAATTGAGCGTATGGTTGAAGAAATGTTAGAGGTTGGAATTATTAGATCTAGTAAAAGTTCTTACTCTGCACCGGTAGTAATGGTACTCAAGAAAGAGGGCTCATGGCGTATGTGTCTAGATTATAGAGAGCTCAACAAGATAACCATCAAAGATAAGTTTCCCATTCCCGTCATTGATGAATTGTTAGATGAACTACATGGATAAATCTACTTCACAAAGTTGGATCTCCATATAGGGTATCATCAGATTATAATGATGGAAGAAGATATCCCAAAAACACCATTTTGAACTCATGAAGGACATTATGAATTTTTGGTCATGCCTTTTGGCCTTATGAATGCACCTTCCACATTCCAAGGGTTGATGAATTATATTTTCAATCCCTTCCTTCGAAAATTTGAGTTAGTATTTTTTGATGATATACTAATCTATAACAAGTCTTGGGAGGATCATGTTCGACATGCTGACAGGGTGCTACAACTACTAAAGGAGAAACAACTATATGTCAAACCATCCAAATGTTTCTTTGGGGTGAAGGAGGTAGATTATTTGGGTCATATTGTATCTCATGAAGGTGTCAAGGTATACCCTAACAATATTAAGGCCATGATGGACTAGCCAATTCCCAAAACATTGAATAATCTTAGAGGATTTTTGGGTTTGACAGGTTACTACATCAAGTTTGTTCGAAACTATGGAAGAATAGAAGCACCTTTAACGGAATTAACTAAGAAGGATGAATTTTCATGGATTCCATAGGAAACCCAAGATTTTGAAAAACTTAAAGAGGAAATGTGCAAAACTCATGTCTTGACCACACCAGAATTCAAAAAAACATTTATTGTGGAATGTAATGCCTCGAGAAATGGAATTGGTGTTGTTCTAATGCAAGAAGGAAGGCCCCTTGATTTTGAAAGCTGGCCACTCAATGGAAAGGACTTACACAAACCCATTTATGAGAAGAAATTTATGACAATACTACATGCATTGAAGAAATGGAGCCCTTACCTAATAGGTATGCACTTCAAGGTCAAAATAGATCATGTCAGTCTTAAATACTTCTTGGAGCAGAGACTATCTTCAGAAGAACAACAAAAATGGGTGACCAAGATGTTGGGTTATGATTTTGAAATCATCTACAAAAAAGGGAAGAAAAATGTTGTGGTAGATGCACTCTCAAGAAAGGATGCAGATGTTGAGGCCTTTATTTGTTCTATCTTGATCATCCAACCTGATTGAATAACAAAATCAAGGGATAAATGGAAGAATGACAAAAAGTGTGGAATCTCATTCAAAGGTTGCAGCAGGATTCCAGTGCATCAAATACATTTACATGGAAAAATGATTCACTATGGTACAAATATCGCTTATATTTATGTAATAATTCCCAACTCAAAAAAAGGTACTTTTGGAATTTCACACCTCTCTGGTAGGAGAGCACTCAGGATTTTTGAAAACCTATCACAGGGTCAAGAAGGAATTTTTTTTGGGATGGCCTTAAAACTGGTGTTCAAAGGTTTATGGCATAATGTTTGGTTTTCCAACAAAATAAGGTGGAAACAATTAGGACCCCGAGTATTTTACAACCATTAGCCATCCGAAGTCAGTGTTGGGAGGAGGTTTATGTGGATTTCATCACAAGGTTACCAAAGTCTGAAGGAAAGAATACCATCATGGTGATTATTGATAGACTGACCAAGTATGCACACTTTTGTGCACTCTCTCATCCTTTCAAATCTATTACAATTTCCATCACATTCATGGAGATAGTTCAAAATCTACATGGAATCCCAAATATTATTGTAAGTGACAGAGATCCCATCTTCACTGGACATTTTTGGACATAATTATTTTCTTGTTTGGGTACTCAGTTGGCTCATAGCTCATCTTATCATCCTCAATCTGATGGACAAACTAATATAGTGAACACATACATGGAAGACTACCTTTGTTTCTTTGTCTCTGATAAACAAACACAATGGTTCAAGTGGTTACCCTTGGCAGAACGGTGGTATAACATTTCATTTCATAGTGCAACAAAAATGACACCATTTATGGCGCTCTATGGATATCACTCACCATCCATAACTTCTTATATAAAATAAAAATATAAGTTTAAAGTAGTGAAATATCACATCGAGCATCAACAACAAGTTCTCCAACTCTTAAAGGACAACCTAACCATGGCACAAAAACACATGAAACAACAAGCAGATCAACATCGTAGTGAAAGAAGTAGGGAATTGGGTATTTTTAAGACTACAACCATACAAACAGATGTTCCTCAAGCAAGATAAGAAGGATAATAAATTATCACCAAAGTAATATGGCCCATATAAGGTGTTGCAAAAAATTGGTACTATGGCATACAAATTGGAGTTGCCTGCATCTTGGTGAGTACACCCAGTTTTCCATGTTTCATGCTTAAATAAGGTTATAGGTGACAAGATCCTAGTTCAAAATATATTTCCAGAACTTGACGAGGAAGGAAAAATCATATTGAAGCCTGAAGCTATCACTGACACAAGAATTCACCACTAAGGAATAGATCCATTTCAGAGTATCTCATTAAGTGGAAGAAACTACCTACTGAAGATTCCACTAGGGGAGATGAGTCTTTTATATAAAAGCATCCAGAATTACTCAATCGTTGATGACAACACTTGTCTAAAGGGGAGGGGCATGTTAAGCCCTAAATAGTGGCACATTACCCCTTAATTGGGACATATTACATTAGTATTGTTATTTTATTTATGTCAGCATGGGTCCATTAGTTGTAATTGTACCTCCTAGTCTCCTATATATACCAAGGATACATTTTCATCTGGAATCATTTTGTAATTGTGAGTTCATATGATGTATAAGGAGGTTTCCCCCTCGAAGAGGATTAATATCTGAATTTCTCTCTTTGTTAAGGCGTTGAGTTCTTATTCTGAGTTTTTTATGCTATTTTTATATTTGGTTCTTAACAAATAGTAAAAATAGTCATTTAAAGTTCATATTATCACATTGTATTTTCACCCTTGGAATAGGAAAATGTACTTATAAAGAGTGTGACATTGTGAGTGACAAGGAGGTGTTAGAATATAAAATATGGTGTGCTCATTTTACCATTGACGATACCCTCGTCACCCAACCACAGGTCGAAGCCTCCCTCCGAGCACCTTAACCTTGACCTGAGAATTCCTCCAGAAGCAAAACCTAGGCTAGATAGCCAAACAAAGAGTAGCGCATCTCTCCCCAAGGATAGCACAACACAAAAGACTGATCAGATGTTCCAAACCCTAGCCAAGAGATATTCAAGCCAATACTGAAACTAGCTGCTGCTGCAGCTGCACCTGCAACCCTCCTCCAAATCTGCGCACCAACTGCAACTGCGGTGTGCACCAACTAGGAAAACTGTAGTCCTGAGATGTGACAAATGAAAAACTGGCGCCCTGTATTTATAGTAATCTTGCCAATTTACTGGGGCCGACTTCTCCTTCTGGGTATGTGTCTGTTCAATATATTATTATTAATTCTGGCCGACTTCTTCTCTTGGAGGCTAATAGCCTAATATAAATTATATTCTTGAGCCG
>ML788626.1:435194-451297 GCA_009831015.1 Picea engelmannii
ATGCAAGGTAAATCTAAAGAACAATGAAAGGAAAGAAAATAAACCTACACTTATGATATTGTTGTGTTTTTGGCATGTTTTATATTATACAAAAGAGGGATATACAAGGTCATTCATGTTTGGAATGAAAACTATATATGGAAATGTACCATTTATTAACACTAAGAAACATCCAAAAATATGGTAAAATACCTTTCAAGCTTAGCAAATCGTCTCAATGTAGGAATTAAACATTGGCAAGAAATTGAATAATACAATCAAGAATTTGAATAGTTAAGATTTCATTGCCATTTTATAATTTGCCAAAAACCATTAGAATTAAATTCTCTTCTATTAATATTTGCATTGTAATGCTAGTAACTTTTATTTGGACATTATACTCTTGATAAATTAATCTTATTGTAATGAAAATTGACTTGAAAACTCTTTTACATAGAGTTTCCACTATTAAAACAATATTATTTCCTATAGTGATGGGTATTTAATAGTTATACATAAAGGGGCATATTTTTACGTAGGATCAAGGTGTAACATGTATTGACCATACAAAATAGATAGTTCAAGAATGAACAAACCAAAATAAATATTTGTAACCATTTTGAATGGGAAATTTCTTGCATGAGAAATGATTATTAATGAGTGAATTCAACAACCACTAAATTCCATGAGACCTAATTGTGAATTCAAGTGGACAATGAAATGTGGCATATCTAGCACAATTACTTGAATTAAAAATTCTATGAATATGTTTTACTTGGAAATATTGGTTGCAAGACTAAGGCATACTCCACCTAATATCAACAACCGGCCCATGGGCGAGTAAATCACCCACACTACAGAACCAAGGTTTTGGATGAATCTATTGGAAATGTCTATGAATCCTACAAACATGGGGAAATATGACAACATTACCAACCAAGTACAAAGTGTGATAAACATAGGATGAAAAAATAATATAAATAAAAAAATTCAAAACAAAACATTCATATTACAATAATAAAAGGGTATCATCGATATTACTATCATGCATAATAACTCTTTAGATGAATATTTTACCAATAATTATTTTTATTCAAAATATGTTATTTACCAACAGTTAATCATGCAAATCACAATATGCAAAGATTTATCATGGAAACCCAAATGGGAGAAAACCACACAAACTTTCTTTATAAAAAAATTGTAAGCACCAATATGCAATAATCTTTGTAGGAAACAAACTGCATGGGACACCAATCCCCTTCCTGAGAACCAACTCAGCTAATGGGAACCAACCCAGATATTTATTGTTCATGGGCACCAACCTGTAGGAGACACCAATTCCCTTCCTTGCCCCACCCTGTCTCCTTGAACAATTTGTAACTCGTAGCTTGCTTCATAAAACCTATCCAACATGTTTCATCCTCTATGTCATCAAACCTCTACGTCATCATATATTCATTGCCTCTAGTCTTTTTTTGTGAACCTTAGATCCTCACTTCTTCACACTTCACACATCACTCACTTACACACATTCAAAAACAAATTCGGGCACTTTATTTATACAACTTGTGTACTTATGGATTTGTCCACAAAAATAAATTCATAGGGGTCAGCTCCAACTTCCTCAAAATCAGGCTTCAAATATACTTCAAATAAGGATACAAGACCCTCCATGAAATCCAGTCTCTGCACATAATCTGGCTCACTAGTCCTTGACACTCGATTGTTGTCTGATCTAGATCTCAATTCATTCTCCTCTGTTGATTTACAATTGCATTGATTAGGATCATCGGGGGACCAATGCACTATACAACACTTCAATGTACAACAACTGTTTGATATGTCCTTCATTTTATCACAAATGTCACTTTATTATTTCATATTGGGACCACCGGGGTGCCAAAACAATCAACACCATCTCGATGCACAATAATCATTTGATCATTTCTTCATTCGATCTCATCCGTCGATCTACGATCCATCTATCAGGACCATCGGGCTTGTCAAATTTACCTCTATCTAAGTTCTTTATCAGACTCCTCTTGGATCACTTCAAATATGCATACTTTGAACCCTAAACTACTCCTTTTAGACTCTAAAATTCTAAACACTCTCCATCGTCGATCATTCAAGATCTATTGTCACTGCTCCTTATCCTTACTTCCGCTATGACAGGTCTTCGTTAGTCAACTTGCACATATCTTCCCCATGTCACCTTTACATTCGTGGATGTCATTTTCCATGTGTTATCTTTAGAACCGTTGATCTATTCAACTTTGAATATATCTTTGTTGTCAGTCGAAGTTGTTTTGTTGGGGTTTTTCCAGTTAGTGTAATCTAATGGATTCATCCCGACAACCAATAAGATGCCTCTATGCATCGCTTTCATAGCCTCGATCTAGATTAATCTTAATATTTCTTATTCATTGATCGACGTCCTTCTTTTCTAAACAATCTGGCAGTCTATGACTTTGACCGTCATCCTGATGCTGACACATGGAATGATGTGTCCATCTGTTGGAACATGGGCAGACCCAGGGTTCAACTCTAACAATGCACCAACAAGCCCTAACTACTGGCCCTTTCGGCAACACCTGCAAAGCAGATGTAGTCTCACCTGAAGTAGCAATAGGGGGTTGTAGGACACATGTGTCTACAACCAGAGGAAATGCAAAGTGATTCCAAAGACAACGCAAACACAATCTAGATATTCTTTACCACTCTTAAGCTTACTTCGCAAGTTATATCTATGATCTAACACAACAATGCAATAACAAGATAATAGATAGAAAATAACACAACATCCACTACAAGACAATAAGATATACGTGGTTCACCCTCTCCCTAGGGCTACATCCACATAACTGTTTTTCTTGATATATTAGATGAAAAAATACAGTTTTATATGCACACTTAGTTGCATATCTTCTCTCTATATCTCTTTCTCTTCCCTCCCTTTGCACCTAGTTGCAGGGGTGATCTTTGCACCTAGCTGAAGATCTTACAATACAAACTCAATATCTCTCTCAGCAACAGTAATAGAAACAAAAACAAATAACAACCAATTATTGAGCAACCCTCTCGACTCTCCTAGAACTTTATTTATACATTACATGACTTCCTCAGACAACCTTAGAACAAAGTCTAGGTGTCAAAACTCTAGGTCCAAAACCCTAGGTTCCAAACCCTAGGTCCACTTGACCCGCGTTTTAAGGGCTTCACCGACCTATCCTTCCTTATTTTCCGCGAGGTGCTCCAAAGCACCCTTTGTTGTCTTTTTCTGCTTGTTGAGTTGTCCACGATCCATCTTCTTCAATGCTTTGTATTCCTTGATATTCTCTTCCCTACATAACCAAGGGCCAACAGGCCCCCAACACTCACGTGTGACTCGTCTTGAGTCAATATTCAGCCTTTTGTATCACTTCGACTGCAGACTACACGGAATAGCCTGTGCTTTCTGCTCTGTCCCTCCCTGTTTTGTGAAAACTGTATTTTTTATGTCTAGTACCCAGTTTCAATTGCACCTGGTACCTAGACCCTTCTTCCTTTACTTTTACTGAGAGCTGCGAGGCAGCTGGTTGTCACAATATAGCTTCAACCGGCTCCCATTCACTAACCCATCCTTCCATTCTCCCTTAAGAGTTTTCAACTGTGCATCTCCTCCTTCTATGACATAGGCAACCTCAAATGGTCTGAGCCAATGTGTCCTGAACTTCTCTAGATGCTTCATGAACTTGTTGTCATATAAAAATACCAAATCTCCTTGTTTAAATTATTTCTTTTTGATATGTCTGTCATGGTAAGCCTTTTCTATTTCTTTTTGTACTTGCTGATGAAATCCTGCAATGAACCTGTCTTCTTCTAGTTCTAGCAACTGCGCGAGCCTGCCCTTACTTTTTTTCCATGAGGTTCTCCAAAGAACCTGTTGTTGTCTTTTTCTACTTGTTGATTTGTCCATGATCCATATTATTCAATGCTTTGTCTTCCTTGATCTTCTCTTCCTTAGATAACCAAGGGCCAACACCATCCTTCTTCATATACTCTATGTAAGTTGGTTAGGTTGAACCCATGTAGATCTATGGTTGTTAACACATCTCGTTCACACACTGACCAACGGTCTATATTTATCCTCAGAGGTCCTTTGTCAGAGTACCTTCACTGTAGTCAACCAATTTTCTTCGAACAGACCCTCTCCTATCAACAATGTATATCTGTTTAACAGACTACAACCAACGGTCAGGATCTTCTCCAACCAAACCTTCCAAGGGATCTATGAATTTGTACTTGAGGACACATGGATCAATCATTATGCTACATGTGACATTGACTTGGTAGTTGACCTCATTATGATGTCATCACAACTTCTGACTCTTGTTTGTACACCATTTTGACCTATCACTTTGACACATGGTTCTATATAATGCATTATACGTGGCTACTCTTGTGGATTTTCAGGAGTCGACGATCTAACTTAATAGGCATCGATTTATGTTGTCGATTACCTTGTCACCATTAGCAGTGTCATCGTCGAAAATTTTCCCACAAGGCTCAATTATCCCTACCCGGTGATACTGGGCCCCACTTTGAAATTTCCTCTCCGATAGAATGCTTCCACATGTCATCTTCCAGATCTGTTGATCCAGTTTGCTTCAATGTCAATGATCAAGTCGTCATCAACAATTTATTTCATTAGCCTTGAGTATCATTGTCGATGATCATGAGACTTCCAATGTCAGTGATAACTTGTCGACGATCAACCCTTTAACGATATTGGGCCCCACTTTGAAACTTCCAATCCAACAGAATGATCCTACATGCCATCTTTCGGGTCCTTTGATTTTGTTGTCCTAAGAGATCATCCTCCATCGTCGATATCATTGTCGATGATTTCTTTGAGGCTTGGTTATGGGCGTGATAAATACCCAATGATATAATTGTGACTGTAGATTATGATAGGATTAGCTCCGACTAGATCTCCATTGTTTATTCAGTTTACACTATAGAGTGGATTCTACAATTTCTCGATTCGACTAGATTTACATAGAAAAAGATCAATTATTATTCTTGAAACCTTTGATCTGGCTCAAATTGGTGGTAGTAATTGACACACGATCCCTTGTAAGAACTCACACTTTGCTACTAATGCAGAAAGGGATTTGTTCCTCTTCACGGAGTATACATGCATTAACACTCTAGGTGCTTCCTCTATTTTCCAGACTCAATATTTGACCATCTAGGTGCTTCCTATGTCTTCTTGGTTCGATCCTTGGACCTGTATTTTACCCAATGCATGTTCTCCCCCTACTTTTGATGTTAGTGACATCTATCATTGTCTATGTTTGACATCATTGACAACAAGATTTCCAACAATCTCCCCCTTTGTCATTGATGTCAACACCTGGTTCATTTGGTACTCCTCTAGTTCTTGACTCCTCTATTTCTACTCCTTTGGTTCTTGCAAGTCTCTCTTTCTATAAATATCCCCCTGTCTTGTTTCTCTCCCCCTTTGACATCAATGGAAAAAAAAAATTGTATTCAATAATCTCTTCATTTTAGCCAGGAGCCTTCTTGTCTTTTGTACATCCCCCTAACACAACACTCTTTAGTTTACTACTCCCCTTGATATTTTGATTATGTTGAGATACCAACATATTTTAGTTGAAACTTTTACTGAGAAGTGGGAATTACTCCCATCTTCTGTTTGAGATACTCAAATGTATCTCTAGGTAGGGGTTTTGTAAATACGTCTTCTATTTTTTTCTTGGTAGGGACATATTCCAACTTGACAATCTTATCATTCACCTGTCCCCTCAGAAAATTATATTTGATTGGGATATGTTTTGTCTTTGAGTGCATTACTAGATTCTTTGAAATGATTATAGCATTAGTGTTGTCATAGAATACATAAATCGGTTGCTTGTATTATACCTGAATGTATTGCAATGTTTGTTTTATGCAAAAAAATTATGTACAATGGGATGTTGCTGCAATGTACTATTCTTCTGTTGTGGACAATGAGATTGAATATTGTTTCTTGATTAGCCAGGATACTAAAACATTACCTAAGAAAAATTCTCCTCCACTTGTGCTTTTCTTGTCATCAAAACTTCCTTCCCAATCTGCATCAATATATGTTGTTAGAGTAAAGTATTCTCTTTTTGGATACCATAGTACAAAGTCCAAAGTACCCTTAAAATATCTAAATATTTGTTTGAAATTTGTACATGTGTTTCCTTGGGTGTAATTTGAAGTCTTCCAACTAGCCCTACAGCCTGCATTATGTCTAGCCTTGAAGTTGTCACATAAATTAGGATGCCTATCATTGACCTATACAGATATTGACCAGTTTCCTCATATTCATCCTCCTTGTTAAGCTTACATCCAGTGACCATGGGTGTGCTGACATGATTACAATCTTCCATTTCAAACTTCTTCAACATCTCTTTGATGTATTTGGTCCAAGAAATGAATATTCCTTTGTTGTTTTGAGTAATTTGTAGTCCCAAAAATAATGAAAATTCTTAAAGCATGGACATATCAAATTCACTCTGCAAAATTTTGGCTCATTTTATCATCATTATTTCCAAATATAATATCATCCACATACACTACAATTATCATCATTTCTGCAATATCAATTTTGATGTAGATATTGTTGTATGTTGTTCCCCTTTTGAAACCTTGTTGCTACATGTACTTTTCAAGTCTTGAATACCATGCTCTGGAAGCTTGTTTTAAGCCATATAATGATTTCTTCAGTTTGCAAACATAGTCTTTATTTTCTGACAATAGGAACCCTTTAGGTTGTTCTATGTACACTTCCTCTAGATCTTCGTTTAGGAATGCTAACTTGACATCCATTTGATATACTTTGAAATTTTTAAAACTTGCAAATTCCAAAAACATCCTAATGGATTCTAATCTTGCAACAGGTGAAAATATTTCTCCAAAATCAATTCCTTCTACTTGATTATACCCTTTACATATTAGTCTTGCTTTATTTATTTCTACTTTTCCATCCTCATTCAACTTGTTCTTGAATACCCATTTATTTCTGATCATATTTTTATCCTTGGGTCTTGGGACAAGTTCCCAAGTCTCATTTTTATCAATTTGGTTTAACTCTTCTTCCATAGAATTCACCCAATGATGATCATTCTGAGCTTCTATAAATAATTTAGGTTCTACTTGGGACAATAGGGAGAGCTTCATCTATTCATATATGTTTGCCAATTTCCTCCTTGTCCGAGTTATAGAATTTTTGTCACCAAGAGTCAATTTTTTTGGGTTATTCTTTTGTACAAACCTTGATGGTGTTTGTGTGTCTTGGTGTTTGCTTCTTCTGTCCTGTATTCTTCATTTTCTTGTTCTTCTTCCTCCTTTTCTTCTTCATTTTCTTGTTCTTATTCCTTTTTTCTTCCTCATTTTCTTGTTATTCTTCTTCATGTTCATCTTATTCTTCTTTAGTATACTTGATTTCTTCATCTATTCTGACATTAATACTTTCAACAATATTCTGCATCATTTTATTGTAACATCTATAAGCTTTTATTTTTTATGAGTATCCAAGAAAAAATCCTTCATCTGATCTGGAGTCAAATTTTCCTAAGTCCTCATCGTCTCGTTTTATATAACACTTTCTCCCGAAAATTTTGAAGTGTTTGACAGATGTTGGTCACCCTTTCCATAGTTCATAGGGTGTCTTGTCACTATTGGTTATAATCTGTCCTCTATTTAGGATATAGACAACTATATAAACTGCTTCTCTCCAAAACATGTTTGATAGACCTGTTCCGTTTATCATCGTTCTAGCAATTTCTTGTACATGTCTATTTTTCCTTTCAACAACCCCATTTTGTTGATGATTTCTTGTTGTTGCATTCTGTATTTTTATTCCCCGTGCTTCACAAAATTCCACAAACTCATTGGATGTGAATTAACTTCCATTATTTGACCTTAAACACTTGATTTTCATCTTTGTTTCGTTCTCAACTAGAGCTTTGAATTTCTTGAATTTATCAAATGTTTTAGATTTATTTTTGAGGAAAGTAACCCAATTCATTCTTGTATAATCATCATTGAGTAACATTAAGTACTTTTCTCCCTACAAGTTTTTAGTCATTTTTGGTCCACAAAGATCTGTAAGTACAAGTTCCAAAGGATTGGAAGTTGCATATTCCTTTGTTTTGAAGTTCACCCTTGACTGTTTTCCATGTGGACACTGCTTACAAATAGTACTCGAGGGTTTTATGATTTTTGGCATGTCTCTTACTGCTTGTTTGGTACTAATTTTTACCATATTTTCAAAGTTCATATGACCCATTCTTTTGTGCCACAACCAACTTTCATCTGTCTTTCCTATAAAGCACTTTTCTCCATTGATTTAATTAAGAACATATACGTTATTTGGAGTTTCGATTCCTTTTTCTATCAACTTTCCTGAATCTTCTTTTCCGATCTCACATTCTCAGGAGTTAAATATGAGATTGTGTCCTTGATCACACATCTGACTTACAATGAGAAGATTATGTTTTAGATCTTCAACACACATGACCTTTTCTATTTTTGCTTTTTTGTTGTCAAGGTTGAGGGTTCCTTTTCCAACTATATTTGATCTTCCATTGTCTTCAAAGGTAACATTTCCCTCATTTTTCTTCAAGGTGATGAACTGTGTTCTATCTCTTGTCATATGACTAGAGCATCCATTATCGATAACCCACTTATCCTTATTTTTCTGAGCATGGAGAGTTTC
Source organism: Picea engelmannii (assembly GCA_009831015.1). Classification (NCBI taxonomy): domain Eukaryota; kingdom Viridiplantae; phylum Streptophyta; class Pinopsida; order Pinales; family Pinaceae; genus Picea; species Picea engelmannii. Next base: position 443,929 of record ML788626.1, read on the forward strand.
TTGAACAAATATGGAATTTTCTTTCTTTTGTTCCCACCTTCTTTTAATTATGTGTGAAACTTGCTTGAGATTAATTATGTAGTACTTTGCTATATGTCCAAAATTATTGCAGTTATAACATATGAGATTGTAATTCATCAAGGGAGAAAATGAATTGTAATTTCTCCTTGAGAATCCCTAAGTATCTTGGTAGTTATTCCTCATGCAATTTCTTCTTATACTTGTTCTACAGTTTATTGCTTTATGAAAAAATTCATTACATGAAAAAAAATAAGCATAGAAAGAGTTTTCATACCTGGTTGTGTGATTCCATTTTGATGGGATGGTTTTCTAGATTCGGTCTTTGTGAGTAAAATTTGTCTCTTGTGGATCATACGATTCTTCCCTTCCGTGGTCTTCAACTTTGATTGGATTTTTGAGAGTATCAACATAGTTCTTGGTTCTTTATTCTCTTGGTTGTTCTGAAGATGTTGATGCTTCTTCATTGACAACTTCTTTATTGTTACTGTAGCCAAAACCTATTCTGTCAGATGGTTCCCTTTTATTATTATGATTTCATTTAAAGCGTAGAGCTTCTTGTTGAGTTCTCCAACTTATTTCTCAGGTGGATTATTTCAGATTCAAGAGTGTTGCATATATATTATTTTTCTTTCAGTTGAGCCTTTATAAATTCTTCAATCTTCTTTGCTTCTTCTAATTGAACCTTCAATGTAATTATTGTCTTCTCTGTTTCCTTATCATCGTATTCCTTCTCTTTATATTTCTGTAGTTCTTACTTTTGATTTCTATTCTTGTCCTTAAGTTTGTAATTTTATTTTAGGGACCTAATGAGTTCTACTTCAAGGTTTACTTCTTCATATTTAAAAAAAAATAAAAAATCTTATATTGAGCCGTTATCTTCATTTGTTTGTGTTTCCAAACCCATAATGAGAATCTTGTTTGCTTCATTGTCACTATCATCTGATGAGTTGTTGTCTTAATTGGTATATAGATTCTTCCTTTGTCTGGATGGATTTTTCTTCTTTTCAATCATCATTTTGTTGGTTTTGTTAAATTCTTCTTTCACATCAGTATTTTCATAAGGAAATTTATGAGCAAAGTGTCATATTTTTCCACAATTAAAACATTTGAAAGGGAGATTACCTTTGTATTTATTTTTGAGATTCCTGACAAAGTTTGTTTCTTCCTCATCTAGTTCATTGTATGAGAAATCACTTATCTTGCACTATGTCCTCTTTGATTCTTAAAAGGATACTTCCTTCCTCGATGTTATTGATGTGTTATCATGTTCTATTCTCATTTCATATGCATTTAGTGTTCAATGCAACTCATCCACTGTTAGTTTTTCCACATCATTCATTTCTTCAATAACTGATATTTTGGGATTAAATCTTAAGGGAAGAAACATGATTACCTTTTGTACAACAATAGCATATTCAACATCTTATCCTAATCCTTTTATGGAGTTTACAACCTCATCCACAGAAAGAAGATAGGTCACAATGTTCTCTTCTTTATTCATTTTGAGAGTCTCAAGTTGTCCTTTATAGACTTGTAACGTTGTTCTCTTAACCTTCTCATCTCCTTCATAAATCATTTGTACTTTTTCCCACATCTCTTTAGCCAAGGCACAATACATGACTTTGGTATATACGATTTTTTCAATCCATAAAGAATGACATTCTTTTCCATGGAATTATTGTTAATGAGCCTAATTTCAGTCGTATCAGCTGGAGGAGTGTTTGGAGCTTTGTAACCATTTACTACTAAATCCCACACATCATATCCGAGAGACATAAAAATTCTTGCATTGTTACTTTCCAAAAGACATATTTTGATCCATTAAATCTTGGGGCTTTGTTTGTGGAGAACCCTTCTTGTTCCTCCATTGTGAGGTAAGAACCAACTTACAACAGACACTAATATTTAATAAAATTTGTAGGCACCAACCTGTAGGGGAAACCAATCCCCTTTATAAGAAGCAAATCAACCAATGGGAACCAGCCCACAGATTTATTGTTCACAAGAACCAACCTGTAGGAGACATCAATCCCCTTCCTTGCTCCACACTACCACCCTGAACAATTTTTAACTTGTAGCTTTCTTTAGAATACCCCTCCAACATGCTCCATCCTCTACGTCATCCAAACTAATATCTCCATCACCTCCATGCTTCTATTTTGAACCTCAGAGCCTCACTTCTTCACACTTCACACATCACTCACTTCAACACATTCAAAAACCAATTCGGGCACTTTATTTATACAACTTGTGTACTTATGGATTTGTCCTACAAAAATAAATCCATCAGGGTTGGCTCCAACTTCCTCAAAATAAATATTCAAAGATAATTCAAATCAGGTTACAAGACCCTCCATGAAATCCAGTCTTTGCACACGATCTGGTTCACTGGTCCTCGACACTCAACCGCCATCTGATATAGATATCAATTCATTCTCCTTCGTTGATTTACAATATCATTGATCAAGATCATTGGGGTACCAATGAACTCTACAACACTTCAATGTACAACAACCATACGATATTTCCTTCATTTGATCACAATCGTCACTTTACTATTTCATATCGGGACCACCAGGGTGTCGAAACACTCCACCATATCAACACACAATATCTGTTCAATTATTTCTTCATTCGATCTCGTCCGTCAATTTGCGATCCATCTATCAATACCATCGGGCCTGTTAGAGTAACCTCTATCAGAGTTATTTATTGAACTCCTCTTGGATCGCTCCGAATATGCATACTCCAAACCATGAACTTCTCCTTTCATACTCTGAAAGTCTAAGAACGCTCCATCGTCAACCATTCAATATCTATGGTCACCGCTCCTTAATCCTTACTTCCACTATTCTAGGTCTTCGTCAATTAACTTGCACATATATATCATGTGTCTCCTTTACATTCATGGATGTCAGTTGGCATGTGTTGTCTTCAGAACCATTGATCTATTTGACTTCGAATAGATCTTTTCCATCAATCAAAGTTGTTCTATAGGAGTTTTTCTAGTTAGTGTACTCTGATGGATTCATCTCGACAACCAGTAATATACACCCACATGTCGCTTTTGTAGCCTCGATCTAGATTAATCTTAACATTTCTTAGCCATTGATCGATGTACTTATTTTCTAAACAATCCGACAGTCGATGAATCTAACCATCATCATGATGTTGACACGTGGACTGAAGTGGCCATCCTTCTTCATATACCTTGCATAAGTTGGTTAGGTGGAACCCATTTAGATATATGATTGTTAACGCATCTCATTCACATGCCAAAAAATGGTCTATATTGCTCCTTGGAGGTCCTTCGTCAGATTACCTTCACTGTAGTCAACCAATTTACTCCTATCAGACCCTCTCTGATGAACAATGTAGATCTGTTTAATAGACTATGACTAATGGTCAGGATCTTCTTCAACCAAATATTCCAAGGGATCTATGAATCTTTACTTGATGACACATGGATCAATCATTTTTCTACACATGGCATTGACTTGGTAGTTGACCTCATGCTGACATCATCATAACTTATGACTCTTGTTTGTACACCATACTTACTTGGCACTTTAACACGTGGTTCTATACAATGCATTACACGTGGATTTTCATAAGTCGATGATCTGACTTAACAGGTGTCGATTTCTATTTTCAATTACCTCATCGTCAATAGCAGTGTCATCATCGATAATTTCCCCATAAGGCTCGATTATCCCGACTCGATGATACTGGGCCCCACTTTACAATTTCCTCTTTCATAGAATGTTGCCACATGTTATCTTCTGGATCTGTTGATCTAGTTTTCTTCAATGTCGGCGATCAAGTCATCATCGACAATTTCTTTCAGCAGGATTGGGTATCATCGTTGATGATCATGAGACTTCCCACATCAAAGATAACTCATCGACGACCAACCCTTTAATGATATTGAGCCCCACTTTGAAACTTTCACTCCAATAGAATGCTCCTACATGCCACCTTCCAGGTCTATTGATCTTGATGTCCTAAGAGATCATCCTCCACTGTCGATATCATCATCGATGATTTATTTGAGGCTTGGTTTTGGGTGTAATATATCCCCGATGATATAATTGTGACTTTGGATTCTGATAGGAGTATCTCCGACCATATATCCGGCATTTGTTCAGTTTACACTATAGAGTGGATTCTACAGTTGCCCAATTCGACTAGATTTACTTAGCAAAAGATCAATTCTTCTTCTCGACACCTCTGATCTGGATTAGATTGGTGGAAGTTATTGACACATGATCCCTTGTAAGAACTCACACTTTTTTTCTAACATGGAAAGGGATATGTTCCTCTTCATGGAGTATACATGCAGTAATGGTCTAAGTGTTTCCTCTGTTTTCCTGACTCAATCTTTGATGATCTAGGTGCTTCCTCTGTTTGCCTGGTTCGATCCTTGAACCTGTCTTTTACTCAATGCATGGTATCCCCCTACTTGTGATGTTAGTGACATATATGGTTGTCTATGTTTGACATCAATGACAACATGATTTCCAGCAAGGCAAGAGTTCCATAGATATCTTTCAATATGGGATAAGATGAAACCCATGGTAGTATTCATCAAGGTATTTGTTGACCCAAAATTTTTATTTCATATCAACATGATGTTTATCATTTTCATATATTCTTGAGATTCTATGAGGGTTTCTCTTAGTATCCCATTAATCTCTGGTTTCAGTCAAAGAAAGTGGTAGGAGTCATAGTTGTTATGGCCCTTTCCAATTAAAAGTATTAGTGGGTTACATTAAGAGTTTCATTTGATCACACAATGACTTATCAGACACTAAAAGAGTATCAACCATTTACTTTAAGTCACTTGGTATTATATTAGGTCAATTATGAAGTTCAAATTTCAGTTCGGTTAGTGCCTTTTATGTTCCACAATAAACTTAGAAATATAATCCCACCAATAAATCAAATCACTCACATACAATTTTGAACACAAGAAATAGACACAACCCTTGTGGTAGGGTAACACCATATATTAACCCTCTTGGAAGATTATACTCCTCAATAAATCCCTTCTTGTTACAATACAATATTATTCACTATGCTCATTATATTTCTCATCCCTTCCTTATATAATACCACCTAAGAACATTCTAGAGAACAAACTTTTTATAAATCCTTCTCACATTTATTATGTTCACACTACTACAATATATTTAACTACCATAGTGGGCCTTATTTAATAATATAGTGGACCTATTCCACCTTACATTGAATGACCTCCACTATTATCACTATGGGCCCTTCAACCCCATTACCTCGCTAGCTACATTACATTCCATCCCCCTTTGCATGTTTAGTCCTTGAAACATGGGAATAAACCATCTAATATGGTCGACTAAGCAATGTATCCACCTATTACCAAGTACATGAATCCATCCATCCTAATGGAAGATTAACAAGATGTCCAACTATTGCCTTTCCACCCTGATCTTGATCCTTATCACACCTTTGGTGCCATGGGATTGTTTCTCTATCTTGATATCGTTTGGTATTACAATTATTTCTCCATGTACCTCTTGATTGGTTTTCTTTCTGGTGCCATGTTGGTCCATAATCAATGTGTTGATGCCCATTCCCCTACCTGGATGACTGTTGTTTCTCTATGTGGTGTGGATGGTGATATACATCAACCTTAGCTCTTAGTTCTACTTGCTTGGAATTTTAAGGATGTGGTTCCTTAGCTTCTTCTTCATTTGTATGCCCTTCTTGGTGATTTTCTTCAAGTGCTTCTGCAACCTTTACTTTTGATTCAAATTCAGATTCTACAAGAACTTATTTAGCTACCCCCATGGGTCCTTCTTTCTTAATAAGAGACATATCCTACAATGTGATTTCCTTTTTGTTATACCAAAGCTTGATAAAATTATTTTTTACATTGACATTAACTATACCCACCAATTCCATCCAAGGATATCCAAGAATAACATCCACATCATTGATATCTATTGCATGAAAATAATAAGGCAACACATATTTTTCCATTGTAATGTTCAAATCTATAAAAATTTGAATATTTTCACCTTCAACATGTGTGCTCTAAATACTTGTTCCAGTTACTTGCAACCTTTTAGCCAAATTAACATTGACAAAATTATGCATGCAACTGTTGGATAGTCTATGTCATTGATGTCAACCTTGTAAGAGGATATTGTTGAGAAAATTGCCATTGTGTGAATGTATTGTCATTGATGTCAAGATGTAGATTCTATTGAGAGGATCGTCATTGATGACACTCATAATGTCACTTGGTGGTCCAGAAACTACATGCAGATGGTAAATTCAACTGTTGATATAGATAACAAAATGGAAGTTGTTGACATTATGGGAAGAACTATTAAAGACCTTAAAGACGAAAGTGAATCATATTTCCGAATAGAAATGCAGACAATTTACCAAATGAATTCTATGTGTTAATCAGGAAAACAACGAAGTGTGTTACTTACAAGAGATCATGTGCAGATCCTTGATGCGAATCTGAACCAGATCGAGACTACAGAAACAAGAAGTAACTCATCAAAGGTTATAAGATATTAAACATCTGTTAAATGTCAAGATACTTCGGGGTAATTTAAGGGATTCCACATATATATGAAATGTGGAGAACAAGGATATAAATCGTACCAAAATGACCAGGGAAAGTCCAACCATTATCGATTGTTGGATCACGGTCAAATTAAATCATAATCGTAGATTGAATAAGCACCGCGCAAGAGGAAGGAATCATGGTGATCATTGATCAACTTTAGGATCAACGATCTAGATTGAATGCACATCAAAACATTGCTTGGAACATAATGCTAGGTTGGACATATGTGCGGTGGTTTTAACCGTTGATCATTCAGATCAACGAACCAGAATGGAAGATGTAAATGGGAGGAGACTAGAATGAGGCGCAAATATGACCAGTGACAAAAAGGTTAGATCATCGGTCTATAATAAATTGTGGCCATGTGACTAGTCTGGGGTTTAATAGAGAGGAACCCCCTCACAATTTCAACATGTGTTCTAAAGGAAAGACACGCATTGACTCACTTTTTATTGCGCCCCCTTTGCCTCAGGATCTGAGTCAAGGGTATAAATGTCCGCAATAAATATCGTGGTCCCATGCGCTTAGTTTTATGCACATTTGGATAACTCAAGTAACAAATAAAATTAAGCCTCGGGGGATTATACTCTATGAAAATATTTTCAACGACAAAGAATTCTCTAGTTGGCTCAAAGAACCAATTGGGTCCGCACCTAACGTAAAATAGTGCACGTAAAATTAGTTAAAACCATATATATATATATATATATATATATATATATA
>ML788626.1:456192-499581 GCA_009831015.1 Picea engelmannii
TCACAATTAAAGCATAAACCTTTTTCTTTTCTTTCCTCCAATTGTTGAGGTTTCAACCTTGTAGGTTGAGGTGTTTTAGAAGAAGGAGCATTGTTCTCTCTATAGATGTTAGGATTGGTCTTTCTAGTAGCCATAGCCATATTTTTACTTTCAACATTTCTTGCCACCTTAAATGCATTCTCCAATTATTTGGGTTCCCAAAGGCGAACATCATGTTGAATGTTATCCTTTAAAGTTCCTATGAATGCATCAATCAAGTGCTCATATGGAATATTTGTTACTGTTATATTCAATCTTTGGAAGTTCTCAATGTGCTCAGTAACTAAACCCTTTTGCTTGAGATTTATCAATTGGCTAAAGAAGGTATTACTCCTTGTATCCTCATAGTGTGCTATCATTTCTTCCATGAAAATTGTCCAAGTGACGAGTGATTTGTGAGAACAAAGCCATCGATACCATATAAATTGATTGGGTTCTAAATATAAAGAAGCAATTCGTACCTTTTGTGTATGTGGCACATTATGTAGATCAAAGAATTGCTCCATCTAAAGTATCCATGTGATTGGGTCATTTCCATCAAAATTCCTCATAACGATCTTAGGAACGTGGTTGGTCTTCAACCCAAAGTTGGAGTTTCTCCATTCTTGATTCACCTTCCTTGTGTCCTCATCATGAATTTCATGGGATGCATTTTCACTTTCAAGTGTCTTCTCTGTTACGAAATTTTTCAATACTTCCATGATCTCCTCTTTTAAACCATCCATCTTTGCCTCCAACTTAGCTTCCATCTCTTGTAGTTCATCTTTTGTTACTATCTTATTTTGTAAATAATTTATGTCCCTACGCATTTATTCACCTTCATCAAGAGTCCAAGTAGGATTGTCTGGAGGCTTATTGGTGTAGAAGTTCCCTTTTTGGGTGGCATGTTGGCCAAGTATCGCTTTTGAACCTTGATTTTTAGGTGGTTCTGCTAGACAATCTTTCTTCTGTTGTATCTCCCAAGTTTCGGCCCTTCTGGGTATACAAATTTATTTTATGTAGTTCTCTAATATTTCTTCTCTGCAATGCCATAGATCTGATCAAAACTGGATGTGCCAAGTGGAATTTACGGTAACTTCCCCACAACTTGCTGATTTTTTTCCTTTCTAGGAGATCTCACTTGTATAGCATGCCCCGCACAAAATAATTGATGTAAAATTCTGAAACTCATACCATAAATACTATAGACTGTCCACTATCCAATGAAACCAGTCTCACTCAATTTGGATACTCTAGGAATAAGTTATTATTGTTTTACCTAGAACACATTCTTGAGACTAGTCAATAGGACTAGTCAGATACCTTATCTTCCACAGGTTGTATCTACAAATGTAAGATGACCTAGAAGCTGAACGTTTTACCATAGATACCTTACTAATTTCTGTGAATATCCTCCAGAGCTCAGGGTCTGAAACATTACAGAAAACGTTTTATAGGAAAAATTCCGCAATGACTCAGTTCAGGATGATTCCAGAACCCTATCTTGCAAAGGCTATATCTCTGAAAGTATAAGTCCTCAGGAGATGAAATTTTAACCCAACGTACCTTGATCCGTATACTAAATAGCCTCCTAGGCATTCCTTTTGAAACATTGTAGAAAACAATTTATAGCGAAAATTCCAAGGTTTCTCAGATGTAGCAGCAAAACCCCAAGACCTTGAGCTCTGATACCATATGTTAAAAACCAAATATCAATATAGCATAGAAACACCTCAGAATAAGTACTCAACGCCTTGAAAAGTATATAATTTTAGATAATAATCCTCTTCGAGGGGGAAACCTCCTTTTACCCCACATAAATGTTCAAGTACAAGATGATTCCAAATTAAAATGTCTCCTTGGTATATATAGGAGACTAGGAGGTATAATTACAACTAATGGAATAAAGCCGACATAAATAAAATAACATTACTAATGTAATATGCCCCAATTAATGCCCCCGGATGGGGTGCCAAGCGAGCAATCTGGGCATGTGGAGGAGCAGCTCGGGCACGTGGAGGTTCCATTCAGAAGGCCATTAATGGAGGCCCCTCCTCCCGGCTGTGGGCAGTTAATACCATCCCCCGCCTCCGTAAACACTGAATGATGATGGACCTCCTCGCATGTGCATAGGGAACGGAACGCCAGAGCACTAAGCTCTCGACGTTAATGGTTTTCTCCGTGCTGGGATATGTATTATGCAGCCGCGAGGGTTATGGTTACGCTTATGGTTTTCATGTGAATTCGCAGAAGCCGGATCAACATTGCAGAGCAGGGAGCTCCTCCTTTGCGCTCGCCATGCCACGAATAAGAGGTCAGCCACGACGAGGTGCAGGCTGGTATGCAGCTAAATCCCGGAGGAAACGCCACAAGAAGTTTTCCCAAGCAATTTGCGTGGCTCGGAGAAAACGTAGAGCCACCGCCACCACAGTACTCTCGCCGCCCCGAACATTTGTGGAGGAAGACCCATCCATCACGCTCCCTGATGACTTTTCGGAAAGTCGGATGTTTGTTGTCCTGGACAACTGGGATCCTCCGACGCGCTTCGGGAACTCACCACCTGCTCTCACTTCAGGAGACCTTCCACAACCTTCCATCACTCCGAGTGAGACTTACGCGACTTGCTTAGTGGAGGAGGAGATACCAGACTGCGCCCCTGAAGAACAGGAGCAACGAACATCGTCGGGCAGCAAAAACAGAGGACCGGAGCCGAAACGAGATGGACTGGAGCCGAGAAGGAACTCGTCGCCGCTGCTACATCCCGAGCATCTCAAGCTGATCTTTGAAATGCGCAGCCTTGTGGATGACCAGGCTTTCCGCACCATGGGAATCAACCAGCGACTAGACATGCTATACGCGGCCTACTCCGAGGCCACTCCTTGACGCCAGTGTCCCACCTGCGCGCAGCCCTTCGTCCTCCCCGCCAATGGTAGCAAGCTCGACGGATTAGGTTCTAAGTTTTCTTAGTTTTAATGTTATTTCCTTTTACTATGCACCAGAGCTGTCGCTCTCCTGTTCCTAGCTTAATATGCTATTGTCTAGTTTTTTCTATATGGATGAACACACAGAACAAAATCCCTGGTTTCCCTCGGGCAGGGTGGCGAAACTCTCCGCCTAATTTTGACTATCACAATGGACAAGCCAGCTGTCCCGGTTTCCTCTGTTGGCAGGACAACTGGCCCATGCATGCTAGTTGTATGTTTTTTGTGACAGTCTAATACAAAGGTCCTACTTTTTTATTTAAAAAAAAAAAAATATGCCCCAATTAAGGGGTAATGAACTAATATTAGGGCTTAACACATGTTTATATTGCAATTGCCTAAATATGATCCTTACAACAATATGAACTGGTGAATATAAGGAGCTTTGTATTGTTTACACGTTTTGAAATTATTTGTAGGAGCATTGTCTTGGTAGAAGGATTTTCTATTTGACAGTAAGAATGTAAAGGAATACATTGAAGAATATTTGATCATGTCATGAGAGCTTTGTACAAAAGCAAGTTTGTTCTGGAGATTTCAAAAAGAGTGTTTTATATTAAAAAGGATAAGATAAATGCAACTCAACAGTTTAGTGAACAAATGAAAAAATAAGGGTGGCAGGGTGGAGCAAGGAAAGATTAAGTTGGAACTCAATTTATAGGTTGGTTCCTATAGAGGATTGGCATCCTCATCCATTGCAGGTTGGTGCCTTTTTGTAGGTTGGTGCCTATAGAGGATTGGTGTCCTCCTGTATTTGCAGGTTGATGCATGTTTTTAGGTTGGTTCCTATAGAGGATTGGTGTCCTCATTCATTTGCAGGTTGGTGCATGTTTGTAGTTTGATGCCTACAGAGGATTGGTGTCCTCATTGATAGTTATTCAAGCATGAATTGGAATTCATTTATAAATATTTTTAAGATCTTCACAATCTAGGTTTCCATCTCTATATTTGTAAATGTGTTGACTATTGTCTGTAATTATGATTGGTACATTTCTAGTATAATTGATTGTAAGCATAAATCCTAACTGTGCTATAAAATCATATCAGAGTAAAAAGTAATAAAAGTATACAATACTGATTCACCCCCCCTCTCAGTACTATAAAACATTTAAACAATTGGTATCATAGTGGGTTCCTTCAACAAAAATATAACCACTGAAAGGTAGATCCCAACAGATCAGATGGATAAACAAGAGAGACTATCCTTGAGAAAATATCCATACTTTGATGGAACAAATTATTCCTTATGGAGCATCAAAACGAGAGTATATTTGAATTCACTAGGATATGATGTTTGGGAATCAGTCAAGAATGGTTATGAAACTCCAACAAATTCACTTTTTGACATAGGTGCAAAGAATATTAGTGACAATAACTCAAAATCCATGAATGCAATTTTGGAAGGATTATCAAAATCAGAATTCACAAAATTTATGCACTGCAAATTTGCAAAGGACATGTGGGATAAACTGAAGAAAACTTATGAAGGAGATGATAAATTCGAGCAAGCAAAACTACAAACTCATAGGAGTCAATTTGAAATCCTGAAGATGAATGAAGAAGAAAATATTGCAGCATATCTTCTTCATGTAGATGGAATTGTAAACATCATCAGAGGCTTAGGAGAAACAATTGATGAAAAATTTGTTGTGCAAAAAGTACTTAGTTCAATTCCTATGATATTCAATCCTAAGATATCAGATCTTAAAGATAGAAAATATTTGGAAAAATCAACAATGGATGAATTGTATGGAATCATTACATCCTATGAGATGTGAATATAAAAAGAAGAAGTAACTAAAAATGAAGCAACATTCAAACCATCAAATAAGACTAACATAAGAAAAGAAAAATAAAGTGATAGCTCAAATGATGATTCTAGTATAGAAGAAGCCAACTTTGTAAGAAGGCTACAGAGAGGAACTAGAAAATATAAAGGTATGATTCCTTTCAAATGTTTTAATTGTGGTGGAGTAGGACAATTTGCTTCCAAATGTCCTCATAATAAGAACATGGATAACAAAGATCAAGCTAAATTTAACCCTAATGAAATACGAAAGGGTAATGGTCAAAGGAACAAATAATTCCACAAGAAAAAGAATAACCTTTATTCCAAAGAAGAATACTACTCATCTTTTGAAAGTGATGAAGAAGTTTAAAATGATGTTCTCTTCATGGTCCAAGAGACAAAGTCCAATGAATATGAAGACAATAACAACATTCCAGAGAATGGAGAAAATGATGATGTGGATGTTGATCTTGAAGGAGAATTACTTCATGCCCTTGATGAAATAGAAAGGCTTAGAATAAATAATAGTGAGTTAAAATAAAAATTGTCACATAATTCTGATTTCTTCTCAACTAGAAGAATATAACAAAAATGAAGAGGAAATAATGATTCAACTACAGAACAAACAATAAGATTGTGAGAAAATTGAAAAAGAAAATGTTTCCCTAATGAAGGAAATCGATGTACTTATAGATGAGCTAAACAACAATAAAAATTTGAACAAAGTTCCATGATGTTAGACAATATGCTCAATAATCAAATATCACCATTCGACAAAATTGGACTCGGTTACAATCCAAACCCCACATTACAGAAAACCAAGGAAGAACCCAAGAGATATGTTATGGAACTGAACAATCGCACTAAATGAAATGATAACACCAATGAAGAAAACTCTAATAAACATAATCCATCTATCATTCATGGGAAGAATGAATCCATAAAGGTGATGACACCAAGAAGACCTAATATGAACATGTATGAATATTTCTTTCTTGATAACTTTTTTTCATGTAACAATTTTGGACATAAGGCAATAGACTGTAGAGAAGATCCAATAAATAACCAAAGAAGAAATGGAGGCATGTACAATTATCCAAGAAATAATTATGTGAATAACAAAGTAAAAAATCCTATTGACAACAAAAACATGAATTCATTTGCTCCATTGTTTAACTACGATATTGAATGTTATAAATGCCATAATTTTGGCCACAAATCTCAGGATTGCAAAAGTTGGATAAAATCCCCTACTGACCAACAAACTTCTTTCAACAATACCATCAAAGTATGGAGGAAGAAACAAGAGAATAATTCTTAGGAAGAATATGATTTAGCAATGCATGCTCAAAACAAAGAAAGATATTGGTACATACACAATGGATGCTCAAGGCATATGAATGGTGATAAAAAAAAATCTTATGCTAAAGAGAGAAAAGGGAGGAAGTGTTTCATTTGGAGATAATAAATCTGACAAGATAATTGGTAAAGGTAAAGTCAGCCTTGAAAGTCAGAAAGCCACAACATAAAATATTATGCTAGTTGAATATTTAAAGCATGATCTTCTAAGTGTCAACCAACTATGTGACCAGGGACTCTTGTTCAACTCCCAGGAATGCAGAATAAAAATAAAAAAGAATACATTGGAAGATTGGTAGCAACAACAATTAGAACCCCAAACAATGTATATATTCTAAATAAAATTGGATGAGAAGTATGTTGTGTGGGACAGACAGATGAAAGCTAGTTATGGCATAAGAGAATGGGAAATTTAAGCTTTGAAAACTTAGTGCCAATTACATTCTTGTCTTTTGGTCTATGAACTAGCTCCCAAGTTTCATTTTTCTCAATTTGATGTAATTCTTCATTCATAGCATTAACCTAGTTTTTATCTTTCCTAGCTTCCTCGAAGTTCTTGTGTTCTATTTTAGATAGTAAAGAAAGATTTGCATGTTCTAGTAATATTATCAATTGTCTTCTTGTTTGGACACCTTTTTTGTTCTCTCCAAGAATTAGTTCTTCAAGGTGGTTCTTTTGAACATATCTTAAGGGGGTCTTTCTTTCTTGTCTAGGAGTTTCCTCTTCTTCTTCTTATTCATAGACCAAAAGACAAGAATGTAATTGGCACTAAGTTTTCAAAGCTTAAATGTCACCAGGAAGTAAGATGCATGCAAAAAATCATAAGGACCTCAAACCTAATTTGTAAACATTGTCAGCATGGGAAACAAACAAGAGTGAGATTAAGAACCAAGGGATATTCAACATCAAGACCAATGGAACTCATCCAAACTGATCTTTGTGGGCCATCCAAATCAAAAAGTTTGCAAGGTAATTGTTACTTCATATTTTTCATTGATGATTTCACAAGAATGACTTGGGTAGCCTTTCTCAAACATAAATCAGAATCCTTTGGGAAGTTTAAAGCATTCAAAGCATTAGTTGAAAATCAAACAGACTTGAAGATCAAATGCCTAAGGTTAGATAATGGAGGATAATTCACCTCAGATGTGTTTAATGAATTCTGTGAATATAATGGAATAAGAAGACACTTATTAGCTGCAAGAAATCCTCAACAAAATGGAGTGGTTGTAGGAAAAACAAGATTGTATAAGAAATGGACAGAACTATGCTAAATCAAGCTAAACTGTCAAATATATTTTGGAAGGATGCAGTCTAAAAAAAATTCTATATTTTGAATAGAGCATAGATACGAGCTAATAGTGACAAAAATCCATATGAATTATGGAAAGGTAGGCCAAAAAATGTCAAACAACTTAAGGTTTTTGTAAGCAAATTCTACATAAAAAGAGATAATGACAACCTTGGAAAGTTTGACTCCAGATGTGATGAACGTATTTTCCTTGGATACTCCTCTCAAAGAAAAGCTTACAAATGTTTAAATCTAAGATTAAACAAAATTGTTGAAAGTGCAAATGTAAGAGTGGATTATGAAAATCCTGGAAGGATCAAGATGCAAACAAATGACCAACCATCAATAACAAGCTATAGTGATGAAGAGAAAGACAATGAGGAAGATAATGCAGAGGAAGAAGAAGAACAGAAAGACTATGATGAATATAATGCAGAAGAAGAAGAATGAGAAGAGGAAACTCCTAGACAAGAAATAAACACCCCCTTAATATATGTTCAAAAGAACCACCTTGAAGAACTGATTCTTGGAGAGAACAAAAGGTGTCCAAACAAGAAGACAATTGATAATATCACCAGAACATGCAAATCTCTCTTTACTATGTAAAATAGAACATAAAAACTTTGAGGAAGCTAGGAAAAACAAAAATTGGGTTAATGCTATGAATGAAGAATTACATCAAATTGAGAAAAATTAAACTTGGGAGCTAGTTCATAGACCAAAAGACAAGAATGTAAATGGCACCAAGTGGGTTTTTAGGAACAAATTGAATGAGGATGGACAAGTAGTGAGAAATAAGGAAAGTCTTATATGTAAAGGATATGCTCAAGTTGAAGGGGTAGATTTTGATGAAACTTTTTCTCTAGTAGCCAGACTAGAAGCCATTAGAATCTTCTTGGCATTTACAAGCTAAAAGAGTATCAAAGTCTATCAAATGGATGCTAAATATGCATTTCTAAATGGAAATTTGGAAGAGGAAGTATTCATTGAACGGTTTGAGGGATTTCAGTTGTCATAAAATCAAGATTATGTGTGCAAACTGAATAAATCCCTATACGGTCTTAAGAAAGAACCTATATCTTCGTACTCAAGGCTTGATAAGTACCTACAACAACAAAGATTCAAGAGAGGAACTACACAAAGAAATATTTATATCAAATAAGAAAATGGAAATATGATTATCATTGTGGTATATGTAGATGATATCATCTTTGGAAGTGACTCTGATGAATTGAGTCAAAGGTTCTCAAATAACATGCGAAAATAATTTGATATGTCCATGTTGGGTGAGTTGTCCTTCTTTCTAGGTCTGCAAATATCTCAGTCAAATAAATTCATATTAATTTCTCAGACAAAATACATTAAGAAGATGTTAAAGAAGTTCAAGATGGAAGATTGCAAGCATGTCAGTACTCCCATGATAACAGGCTGCAAACTGAGTAAGGATGATGAATCAAAAGAGGAATATCACACCATGTATACATAAATGATTGGTATCCTTTTATATGTAACTGCATCAAGGCTTGATGTTATGCAATATGTTGGATTGGTTGCAAGATTTCAATCTACACCAAAATAATCACATGTGATGGAAGTCAAAAGAATTCTTAGATACTTGAAGAGAACAATGGATTTTGGACTTTGGTATCCAAAAGGAGAGAATTTTAATCTAACACCATACATTGATGCACATTGTGCAGGAAGTGTTGATGATAGGAAAATCACAAGTGGTGGAACATTCTTCTTGGGGAGTTGTTTAGTATCCTGGCTAAGCAAAAAACAATCCTCAATTTCCTTATCCATAGTATAAGAAAAGTACATTGCAACAACACCTTGTTGTACACAAATCCTTTGGATGAAGCAATCCTTTAAAGACAATAAGGTAGAATGTAAGCAACCAATTTCTATACTACGTGACAACACTAGTGCCATAAGTATTTCCAAGAACCCAATGATGCACTCAAAGACAAAACATATCCCAATCAAATATAATTTTTTGAGGGAACATGTGAATGATAAGACTGTCAAGTTGGAGCATGTTTCTACCAAGGAACAAATTGTAGATATTTTTACCAAACCCCTACCTAGAGATACATTTGAGTATCTCCAATGAAAGATGGGAGTCATTTCCAATTCTCAGTAAAGAGTTCATCCAAAATTTGTTGGGATCTCAGCGAAACCAAAAGTTCAGGCGGAGAGTGCATATGATTGCATGATGCGGAAAAAGAAATATCTAAAGAGCAAGACTAAGAAGCACTATCCTAGGGGGAGTTAGTAAAACCCAAGGAAAATTCAATAAAACATAGAGTGTCTCGAAGCCTGCCAAAAGGGTTTTTTACAACACCCACTTTACACCAACTACAAAGAAAACAACATCTTTGACAAGGGGAGTATGCATGGAGACATGAAAAATATGGTTAGGCCTTGAATGTTTGGATCAACAATAGTAAAAGCATAAGAAGGGCCTACCTAGATCAATGGTAAGTAGATAAAAATAGTGACTATGTACAAAGTTTTACTGGAAAGAGTTTTGAAGTAGACCCTTGTTGATGTTTTGGTAGCTGCGGGAGGAATTGACCTCCACGTGTAACCTATGACTTAGAATAGAATATTTCAGAAGCAAGTGAACCATTAAACATATGTGTAGAAACTCTAGAAGACAAGTCGACCTAGCAGAATAAATAATATTAGAATATTATCTTCCGGAAATACAAGTCAGCTCCATAAGAAAAAGATAAACATAAAATATAATTACTAGAAAGTCAGGTCATCCCAACCAGAAAAGTCACTGGATAGATTAATATAAATAGAGGACATTTTACCTCATTTGTACACCTAATTAGCGAAAAAGTCTTGTGGAGAGCTACAGTTGCAGCTGCAACTGCAACTGGAAGGAGGAATAAGGGCGCATGGTCATCTATTGGTATTGGTCTCTCTCTTGGTGATTTTCTTGGTGATATTCTTGGAGATATTTTTTCTAAGTATGGCGCAAGTTTGAGAGAGAGAAAGAGTAGTGTAGTTGTAGCTTCTGCAGTTGTGTGTGGTACTTGTTCTGTGGATATGGAGACTCTCTATCTTGTGCACTACCCTTGGAGAAGGAGTGCTTTATTTGTCTTTAGTTGTTGCTACAGTTAGCAACTAGGTTTTATCTTTTGGTTCTGGAGTAGGCTTGACACAATTATTCTAAGTAAAGGTTAGTGTGCTTGGGGGTGGCATATGTGAATGCCTATGGTTGGGTGACAATGATATGACATTGTCTATCGTTAAAAGTGCATACCAAAATTTCAACATGGTTTCAAAGTTGGTTTCCTTCGTAACAGTCTAACCGCTGGAAGGAAGATCCTCAGTTTCCCCCATTTCCAAGCTCATTGAGAACTTATTTAACTCACTAAGAAGGTCGCCTAAGTAGGGCACATCTCTTCCTCGTATCAAATTTGAAAATTTCTGAAGTTGATAAATTAGGGTTTCCTCATAAAAACCCTAGGTTTATAGTCTCAATTCCTTCATTCCAGTTGTAGCACCAGTTGCAGTGTTAGTTACAACACTAGTTGTTATGGAATTATTGTAATCTTATGAACATCTAGTTTCATTTTATCTATTGAAGTTATAGTAATCTTTGTTCAAAGTTAAAGTTATAAGATGATTCTATTCAAAGTATTAGATTGATTAAGGTTGAGATTTTAGAGTTTATTTGCATTATATTCTCTAACTCGTATTTATGTCAAGAAATAATATTGTCTTAAGTACAGGGGACATGTTCAAGAGAATACTTGTCATCTTGAGTGAAGGAGAGTCAGAAGAAAATCAACGACACCCGTTCTTGAATATAAGACTCCATATTCCAGGTTTGATTGATTAAATTAATAAGTTTCAAATTTGCACATATCAAGTTTGATAATTTCTACATTACTAGTTGTGACAACAATCCTTGAAAGGTTCTATTACTGCTAGATACAATGAATACTTGGAATCATGCGACTACTATTAATATGAATGATTATTTTACTTGGTCGCAAGATGAACTAACATATCCTCTAGGATATACTTCTTGTTTTTCTTTCAGGAAGGTCACCTTGGTAATAATATGATTATTACCATGAGATTTCCTTTTTATTCTTGTTGACAAAGATATGTTCTTATGAAAATGATATTATACATTTTGTTATTGTTTTCTTGTTCCGGGAAGGTTACCATGGAGGAATGATTGATCACAAAACCAGAAGAGTGTTGTTCCTATTTCTTATTATTGTATTTTTATTTTGGTTCTTGTTCCAGGAAGGTCACAAGCAATATCTCTGAGAAGGAGCTATTGTGATTATTGTTCTTGTTCTTGTTTTATTATTATAAGAGTATTATTCTTGTCTAATATTTTTCCGTTTGTTGTCCTTTTTTCAGGCATGTCACAGGAGATAACTCTGAGGGAAGCTAGAGTGACGGTTGGAGCAGACAACATATTAAATGGTCTCTAGCTTGAGACATGGAGAAGACTATCCAGATAAGAAGTTGTATACACGATCGTATACATCCATGCACTAGAAAAGAAGAAGAAGAAGAAGGGTACTTTTGCGAGATACATAGTATCTCATATGGATATTGATTTTAAAGAGAAGAAGGCTCCAAAGATGACTGGAAAAATACCTCTAGTGCAGTTGATCACTCTTCAGATCAATAGGAAGAGTTAGTAGAGCCATAAGGGCCTAACGAGAATCGTTGCAGTAACCAAGAAGAGACTAGTGTGGTCCCATGAAACTTTCCAGGATGCAGTATTGATGAGCCATATCATAAGGATAAGATGGATCCAAAGATTATATAGACTCATATGGAGTCAATATTCAGAGGGAGAATGGAGACTCAAAGACTTTCATATTCATATCGAAGAGAGAGACGTCTTCTAGAACTGACAGACAGATGCCATGGGATGAGAAGGCTAGATCAAAGATTTAGAGTCTTTGAGGAGATACGAGATCTTATGGGAAGATTCCCTTGTTTTCGTAGACTTTTCTACAATGATGGAGGAGGAATATAGTCAGAAGGACTAGGATATATATTTTCCTTGGTTCCGAGACTAGAAGGGAAGTAAGTGGTGACTTCCAAGTTGATCTACAAGATCAAGCATGTTACAGATAAATAGCCTAGATATGTACAAATCCTGATTTGTGTCCATAGGATTCTCCCAACAAGAGGGAGAAGACTATGATGAGACACTTTCTCTAGTATATTTCTACCGATGAACAAGTAACATATATGTTGACCAATCCCCTGTCAGGGACAATCTTGGAGTGGTCCAAATGTTTTTTTTTTTCCAGTAGTGAGAAGTGATGTGTTCCCCAGTAGAGGGAAGTGATGAGATCTCCAGTAGTGGGAGCTACTCCAGCATAGGTTGGTACTCCAATGTAGGCTGGTATGCTACCCCATTGTAGGTTGGTACTCCAATGCAGGCTGGTATGCTACCCCATTGTAGGTTGGTACTCCAATGCAGGCTAGTATGCTACCCAAGTGTAGGTTGATACTCCAACGCAGGCTGGTATGCTACCCCAACGCAGGTTGGTACTCCAATGTAGGCTGGTATGTTACCCCAGTGCAGGTTGGTACTCCAACGCATGCCAATATGCTACCCCAGTGTAGGTTGTTACTCCAACATAGGTTGGTATGCTACCCCAGTCCAGGTTAGTACTCCAAGGTAGGTTGGTATGCTACCCCAACGCAGGTTGGTATTCCAACGTAGGCTAGTATGCTACCCCAGCGCAGGTTAGTACTCCAATGCAGGTTGGTATGCTACCCCAGTGTATATTGGTACTCCAACACATGCTGGTATGCTACCCCAGTGTAGGTTGGTATACTACTCCAACACAAGCTAGTATATTACCCCAACATAGGTTGGTATGATACTCCAACAAAGGTTGGTACACTACTCCAGTGAAAGTGAAAAACTTCTTATGATGTATGGATTTGTGAAATTCAACAAGACAATGGTTGAGGTGTGCAAAAGCATAGAAGTAGTGATGATGATCGTTCCAAGAGGAATACATTCCTCATTAAGAGGGAGTGTTAAAATTTTGAGTCAGATTCTATGTGAATTGACGAGTTAATAGTTCTGTATGAACTAGTTGTCAACCTGTAGTGTTGTAAATGATTCCCAATTATAGTGTCAATCAGTAGCATCGAAGGTTTCTAGCTAGAGGGATAATGAGTAGTGTTGGAGGTGTTTTCTAGCTATATGGCTAATGTGTGGCTATGATGGTGATACTTGATCTGTTTGATCATTTGATAACCTGTGTGGCTATGTTGATGCTACCTGTAGACTGGTCTGCAAGACCATGTGAGTCTTTCCCATGCCATATGAGATGGATGGATGTGTTTGAGACCACTACATGAAGAAAATATTACTTAATACCTCCATGGCTAAGAGGGAGTGTTGATGTTTTGGTAGCTACGTGAGGTATTAACCTCCACGTGTAACCTATGACTTAGAATAGAATATTCTGGAAGCAAGTGAACCATTAAACAGATGTGTGGAAACCATAGAAGACAAGTCAGCCTAGCCGAATAAATAATATTAGAATATTATCTTCTAGAAGTACAAGTCAGCTCCACAAGAAAAAGATAAACAAAAAATATAATTACCAGAAAGTCAGGTCGGCCCAGCCAGAAAAGTCACTGGACAAATTAATATAAATAGAGGACGTTTTATCTCATTTGTACACCTAGTTAGTGCACAAGTCTTGTGGAGAGATGTAGCTGTATCTGCAACTGCAGTTGTAAGGAGGAACAAGGGTGCATGGTCATCTCTTGGTCTTGGTCTCTATATTGGTGATTTTCTTGGTGATATTCTTAGTGATATTCTTACTAAGTATGGTGCAAGTTTGAGAGAGAGAGAGAGTAGTGCAGTTGCAACTGCTACAGTTGTGTATGGTACTTGTTCTGTGGATATGGAGACTCTCTCTCTTGTGCGCTACCATTGGAGAAGGAGCTCTCTACTTGTATTGAGTTGTTGTTGCAGTTAGAAACTAGGGTTTATCTGTTGGTTCTAGAGTAGGCTTGCCAAAATCATTTTAAGTAAAGGTTAGTGTGCTTGGGAGTGGTATATTTGAATGCCTATGGTTGGGTGACAATGATGTGACATTGTCTATGGTTAAATGAGCATACCAAAATTTCAACACCCTTTGAAACAAAAAAGAGAAAATTTATAATCCCCAAGAGGAGAGTTATTGACAGGGGGAGTTGCAGAAAGGTGGAAAATACTAAAGGGATCCTCGTCATTAATGTCAAAGGGGGAGAGAATGCAGTAAAACATCAATCAACATAATTGTGCAATGGAATGACACATGGGAGAGAAAATGAAGAAAGATAATGAACAGTAACCCATGACTAAGTCACATTACCAACATACCCATAGCGGGAGAAATAACCACAAGGGGAGTAAGAGATGTTTTACTTAGTGATTTCCATCAATGACAAGGGGAGGATTTTTGGATAGTTTGTGTCATTGATGTCAACCTTGTAAGAGGATATTGTTGAGAATATTTCCATTGTGCGAATGTATTGTCATTGATGTCAAGATGCATATTTGATTGAGAAGATCTTCGTTGATCACACTCATAATGTCACTTGGTGGTCTAGGAACTACATGAAGATGGTAAATTCAATTGTTTAGATAGCTAATGAAATGGAATTTGTTTACATTATGGGAAGAACTATTTAAGACCTTAAAGATGAAAGTGAATCATATTGCCGAATGGAAATGGAGACAATTGACCAAACAAAGTCTATGTGTTAATCGGGAATACAATGAAGTGTGTTACTTATAGGAGATCATGTGCATATCCTTGTTGCGAATCTGAACTAGATCGAGACTACAAAAACAAGAAGTAACTCATCAAAGGTTATAAATTATGAAACATTTATTAAATGTTGAGATACTTCAGGGTGATGTAAGGGAGTCCACATAGAGATGACATGTGGAGAAAAATGATATAAATCATGCCAATATGACTAGAGGAAGGTTGATCAAGTTCGACCATTATCGACCATTGGATCATAGCCAAATTAAATACTGGTCGCAGATTGAAAAATAACTATACAGAAGGAAGGAATAATGATGATTTTTTATCAACTTTAGGATCAACGATCCAGATTGAACGCACATCGAAATTTTTTTCGACACATAATACTAGGTTGGACATCCACGCGGTAGTTTTGACCATTGATCATTTAGATCAATGACCCATAATGAAATTTGCAAAGGGGATGAGACTAGCATGAGGCGCATATCTGACCGTTGAAAGAAAGGCATATCCACTGTCTATAACAAATTGCAGGAGCCTAACTAGCATGGGGTTTAATAGAGAGGCACGCCCTGCAATTCAACATGTGGTCTAAAGGAAAGACATGCATCAGTGCACTATTTATTGCCCCCCCCCCTCCATTTCCTTGAGATCTGATTCAAGGGTCTAAACCCCCACAATAAATCCTATGGTCACATGCGCTTGGTACTATTCCCATTAAGAAAAATAATGAGACTACAGAAATAAGAAGTAACTCATGTGAAAAATAAGCAAAATAAGCCCTGGGGGATTATACTATGTGAAAATATTTTCAATGACATAGAATTCTCTAGTTGGCTTGAAGAACCAATTGGGTCTAAACCCAACGTAAAATATCCCACGTAAAATTAGTTAAAACCATTTATATATATAATCAACATTTATGAGACCGCGTGTGTGTGTGGAAGTTGAGAGAAAATCAGAAGACTTGAAAAGGATCTGAGTTAATACATTCATACATGCAAAGAGTTGATGTGGGTGTACAAAGACCTGATAAAATCATGGTTGCGATGGAATAATGGTGTTCTATATTGAAGATCAGATTCTGAGGGTAAGTGTATTATCCTAAGTTCTGGACTTTGCTCTTGTAGGGATATGATTATTACAAAAATATGAAGAGAACGCTTTGCAAGTGATGTGAGGATCATTCTATATTTACTGAGGGGTTGAATGGTGGAGTATTTCTATTTCAATTTCCTAAATATAATCCTTTAAGCAATATGAAATGGTTCATATAAGGATCCATGTATTGTATACACGTTTTGAAATTATTTATAGGAGCATTGTCTTGGTAGAAGTATTTTATGTTTGATAGTAAGAATGTAAAGGAATACATTGCAAAAGATTTGATCCTGTCATGAGAGCTCTATACAAAAGAAAATTTGTTATAGAGATTTCAGAAAGAGTGTTTTAGATTAAAAAGGATAAGTTAAATGTAGCTCAACAATTTAGTGAACAAATGAAAAAATAAGGGTGGCAGGGTGGAGGAAGGAAAGATTGAGTTGGAGCTCAATTTATAGGTTGGTGCCTACAAAGGATTAGTGTCCTCATACATTGTAGGTTGGTTCCTGTTTGTAGGTTGGTGCCTACAAAGGATTGGTGTCCTCGTCCATTTGTAGGTTTCTTCCTATTTGTAGTTTGATTCCTATAGAGGATCGGTGCCCTCATCCATTTGTAGGTTGGTGCATGTTTGTAGGTTGGTTCCTACAGAGGACTGGTGTCCTCATTGACAATTACTCATGCATGAATTGACAGTCATTTATAGATATTTTTAAGATATTCACAATATGGGTTTCCATCTCTATATTTGTAAATGTGTTGATTATTGTCTGTAATTATGATTGGTACATTTTTGGTATAACTTTCTGCAAGCATAAATCCTAAATATGCTATAAAATCATATCAGAATAAAAAGTAATACAAGTATACAGTACCGATTCACCCCCCCTCTCAATACTATCAAACATTTCAACATGCAAATAGGGTTAATTGAAACAATAACCTTCTCTTTTTGAATGCATCCATGAACCTATACTATGGAGTTGCCACATGGAAATAAACCATTGGTTCTCTCTTTATCTGTTTTGCCAACATGAGACCACTTATCTAAAAGTAATTTTTTCAGTGCTTCATAGGGAAGTGACATCATATTGGAATTGTCTGATGATTTTCGCCATGTGTCAGCATCTTCTCTGAAATTAAAGAATATTTAAAATTTCCACTTCTCTTTCCATTTTGACTTGTGTTCCTTTTGGAATTCTTCAATGCTAGGACCATAATATTTTCTAGTAAAAAATATCCTACTTGTTGTTGGAACATCAAACCTTGATGATTCATCACACTTCTCCTGGAATCAATGAATCAGGAAGTCGACCTACATTTGGAAACAGTCAGTCGAGCGATCGACCAGATATCTACATCATTTAGTCGAGTAGTATACAAGTCTCTTGGTTGGACAATCGATCAACAATTGAAGAAAATCATTCGGTGGATCGACCAACCAAGAAATCGAGTATGAGTTGGATGCATGGACGGTCAGGTCGAGCATCCTTGTAGAGTCAAATAGATAGTATGGATTTGACGGATTCAACTCTAACAATCGATGGTTATATGTGGACACGATCTTCCCGATAACAAAAAAGTTGGTTAGATATTGAAGTTATAAATAGTACACCCAATGGGTCATTATCAACAAGAAGATTGAATGATCGATTGATATCATTGTCATGTACAAGATGTCTAATATGTATTGTGATGTTTTGATCACAGTGCGTTGTGGTTAAGTATTGTAACGATGTCTTTAGACACCACTTTTTGTCTTCGAAATCTATTTTCCTCTTCGATTATCTGCAGTACTGTTTTTTGGTTTCATATTAGGTTTCACTCAATCCCAAACATGGTTTTAGAGTAGATGGTTTAAAACCTCATCTATTATCTGCAAACCTTGTTGATTCTAATTTGTTGTGTGATTGAATCTGGGGCGATGGTTTGCCAATTGGAGTTTTTTGAAAAAAAACATTCTATATAGATATCGAAGATGGCTTCAAATATATATCCTATAATTTTGAATGGATCAAATTATGTAGTATGGGAACCAAAAATGGAAACCCTACTGAAGAGTAAAGGACAATGGAAATATATGAAAACTGTGATTCCAGATCTAAAAGGCGATCGAGCAAAGTTCATTTTTGATGGAAATAAGGATGAGTTTGTGGGGGTCATCAACACCTATATCTCACAGGAGATTCATTTTCACATTATTGGAATAAACTTCCCTCATCAATTTTGGAAGAGGTTGAAGTCATTGTTTAACAGAGTCGATGAAATCCATGTCATGTAATTGGAGAAAGAGTTTATCTCTCTCTATCCTCATTCTTTTGACATAATAGAGGACTATTTGGCACATGTAAATGAACTCTAGTTGAAATTACTCAAATTTGGAAAGAATTGTCAGAATAAATATGGACAAATTATCGAGCTGGTACTGATGAATTTGAGAACACCATTTGATGTGTTAGTTTCAAATTTCCACACCAACTGACATCAACGTAAAGAATATGGTAAGGATTAAATCTTTGAAGTTTTATGTGGTCTTCTGATCACTGATGAGCATAGAATACTTGAAGAAGGAAATATTGGTGGTACACATCAAGACCACTTGCTCAAGGGAAAGGGGAAGGGAAAGTCGAATCACAAGGAAATATGATGGTTGATACCCCTACATGAATACTTGGATGCATCGACCATGAACCTAAAGGGAAAATAGATGCACCCCATTAGAGTTGAAAGAAGAATACATGTCAATACTATGGAAAGAATAGACACATGGAGAAGGTCTGCTACAAGAAGAGAGACAATTTAGAGGAGAAGGTTAAACACCTTGAAGAAGATGTGTATGTTGTTCATCGACCTGCTGATAATTTCACCTTCCAAGTCATAAATTCTCAAACCTTGTTGTCTTATTCTGCGTAGAACAAATGGGTAGTCGATGCTATATGTTCTATTGCTCAACTAATTCAAATACCCATCTTGTTTCTACAAATTTTGCATACAAAGTTTCAAAATTGAATCTTAAGTGTGTCGCCCCCTTTTTCCCTCGAATGTTTTTGCCAAAGAACCAAAATTTTCTTCCTTTCTTTGGCCAAAGAAAGTTCTATGATACCAAATGTTATGCTACACCATAAATTCAGAAATATAATGTTAGCAATAAATCAAATCAATCACATAAAATACTGAACATAAGAAATAGACAAAACCTTTATGGTAGGGTAACACCAAATATTAATCCTTATGGAAGGATATACTCCATAGGAAATCCTTGTTACAATAACAATATTCTTCACTATGCTCATTACATTTCCAGTCCCTTACTTATATAATACTACCTAAGAACATTCTAAAGAAGGAACCTTCTAGAAATCCTTCTCACATTTATTATGTTCACACTACTACAATATATCTTACTATTGTAGTGGGCCTTATTTAATAATATAGTAGACCTAGTTAACTTTACATTGAATGGCCTCCACTATTATCACTATGGGCCCTTCATCCCCCCCATAACCTCCCTATCTACACTACAATGCATCCATTATCAGTCAGAGGGATAGTAAGGATAAGTGCATTTAAAAGTAACAATTTTCCCTAGCCTACTACCATCCATTAGACATTTGAATAACAATCATCAATATCATTATGCCCAACAACATCTCGTTGGCACCCAATCGGGCTCAAATATGGCCTTGTTTGGCTTGTTTCAGAACCATGATCATTTTCATCTAGGGGAGATAATCTCAAGATTATGTTTTAGTTTTGAAACCCTCCCATATTATAATTCCCTAGGGAAAGGATGCTTAGTTCGGATTTCATGAACTGAGGACTCATTTTGCATAATTTTCAACATTGACCCCTTTCGCTTGTCACTAGATGGGTCCCATATGAACATGGTCTTTCACAAGAAATAAAATGAAATCTATTTATTTTGTAGAAAATACAGTGGTTACAATCTATATGGTTCAAGATAATTTTCCAATGAGCTATCATTTTCTTGATTATGAGTTTGTATGACCACTCTATGAAGGGCATGAATTTCATGTCTCCTAAATGGAAAAAATCCGGACTTGTGACTTCCTTATCAATTTTTGTTCTAATATATTACTTGAAAGGAAAATTGGGCCTAGGGGTGATGTAGGATAGTGTGATACCTTTCCAAACTGGAGTGAAATGAGGAGAGCACTCACACATGTGGAATGCATCTTATTGGTGATGATCCCAATGCAAGTGCACATTACTAGTGATGATCTTAAGGTTAGCATGCAACACTTGGGGATAAAGCCGAGGTTGACATGGAACACTTCACACAACTAGTCTAACTAAACGGTAATTGAGAATTGACTAGAGGGAATGTGGCACCCTTGTCTAGGGGATAATATCCTCAATGAGGGGATAATATATCATACTAAGGGACCCTCAACATAACCAAATAAAGTTAGGAAAATAAAATGAAAGGAAAATCCTAGGTGTGTGTAATATCTCCAAAACCCCCCTTGAACACTACCAGGGAGTATACATAATGAATGGGTCTTGAAAAAAAAGGCCATGTTAGGTACCCATGAAAAATGAAACTAATGAACACTCAAATAAATTGAGTAAATAGGGAAAACCTCATGGGAACCCCCCTCCCCCCCAAAAAATATAATGTATCAAAAGAATAGAAAAACAGTCGTTAGGAAACTATGTCCTTCACTCCAAGACAATCGTGCAGAGAGTAAAACTTCTGCTTAGTGAAGGTATAGGTGAAGATGTTAGTAGTATGTTCAGAGGAAGGAAAAAAATGCAGGTTGATGATCCTCTCGTGGAATATATATCTGATTTAGTGCATATGGATCTCGATATGATTTTTTTGCTACCACTACACTGGGTCTCTGCAAAACTTGAGAGTACTCAGGTTGTCACACCAAATGACAGTCGGTTTGTGGAACTAGATTCCCAACTCTGTAAGGAATTTTTGTAGCCACAATGCATGGATGACAATTTTAACTACTCCTATGTACTTGGCCTCAACGGAAGATAGAGAAATAACATACTTCTTCTTGATCGACCAACAGATAGGCCCTAAACCCAAATTGATAGTGTATTTGGATGTGGACTTGTGATCAATACCATCGCTAGCCCAGTCAAAATCAGAGAAGCCTATGAGATCCAACTTGAAACATGTTTCATAATGGATCCCATAACTGATGGTGCCCTGAATGTATCTGAGGATGTGCATGGAATCCTTCCAATGTAATTCATGCAACTCATGCATATACCTGGAGAATACCTCTATTGCATATGATAGATCTGGTCGGGTGTGGGTGAGATACAAAAGACTCCCCACAATATGTCGATACAAGGTGTTTTCCACCATTGGTGTATCACGACCATCCTCAAGTCTTACCCAATATGAGAAAGGTGTAGGTGCAAACTTGCATTCTGTCATGTGGAATATCTCCAAGAGATCTCGAGCATACTTAGCCTGAGATAGCTTGATGCCCGATGCATCCTGGATGATCTCAAGACAAAGAAAGAAATGGAGTGGACCTATGTCCTTCATCGAAAACCTGCCATGAAGAATTCCCTTGATCGAGGAAATTATTGAAACTTAGTTGTCAGTGATCAAAATATCATCCACATATAGAAATAGGATCACTAGTGAGTCAATGGTCCTCAACATGTAGACATTTGGATCAGATTTGCATCTCAAAAAATGATTGGAGAGAAATAAGGAGTCCATGTTTGCATACGATGCTCCCAGATCCTTCTTGAGGCCATGGAGTGCCTTTTTGAGTTGACACATTAAAGATGAATTATGTATTAATCTATGTGGCTTCTCCATATAAATATCCTCTAAGATATCCCCATGAATAAAATCATTCTTCGCATCCATATGATATACTTTCCATCCCATGGTTGCTCCAATGGAAAGGGCCAACTTGATAGAATCCAAATTTTCTACTGGAGCAAAAGTCTCATCATAGTTGATCCTGTGTATCTACTGAAATCCATTGGAATCTAGTCTTTCCTTATGTCTTCTCACCTTTCCGTCTGCTTCCTTTTTGGTCCTATAGACCCATCTGCATCTGACAAGATTCTTGTATGAAGGAAGTGGAACCAGATCCCAAGTTTGCTTCTCGAGGAGAGAGTTGTACTCCTCCTGCATGGCTGATTCCTAGAACGAGTTCCCTACAACCTCTCTGTAGGTATGTGGGTTTGAAGACTGAACTATATAATGCAAAGGCATCATGGGTTCAATGAAAGTGAGTAAATGAGGATGATCCTCATACTGATATCCGAGCTTCCTCTGATTCGTTGGATCCCCAAAAATGTCTCCTGCATCCTGAAGTGTGGACTCTTCCCACTTGGGGATCTTCTCTAGCTCCTCATCTACATGTATTGAATCTGCATCTGAATGATCTAACTGTGCATAACAATGCTCTGAATTCTCCGACTCTATATCGAAACTCAATATTAGGGTCCTAACCCGCACATAGGTAGAACAATATATTTGGATGTAATAAAGGTCAATATTAATAAGGCCTTTCAATAAAATAGAATAAGGCAGATGTAAGAAGACCTGATAGAATCTTTCGCTTCTAGAAGGATCTTCCTCTAGATGCTTCTTTTTAGTATAAATAGGAGTCAAGGGTATGAGAACCCTAGCTTGGATATTATTGTAATATAGCTCTGCTCAACTGGAGGTTGCCCCCTCAAAGAGGCCCGTGAACATTGCTTTCAAATTCAAAGTGATATTTATGTTATTATTCTCATATCATTCCAGTGCTATTGTGGTGAATGTTATGGTTATATTGTTGTTATTCTGCCATTTCTAGCATTTTATTTCTGTTCTGCATACATTTTATATCTGGCATATTACAAGTGGTATTAGAGCACTTTCCTTGGCAGAAAGTGTGGGTTAATTTTTTTTCAGGGTAGAGACGTATTCCGACGTATTTAAGCCACAAAGATATGTTGTTATGTGCATAAACCCATGGTTGAGGGATTCATACACGCAGGAAATACAAGTGGTACTTAAGCACACATCTGTTGGCCACCCTTGTAACCCATGTTGGTACCCCTTCGAGTGGTAGCGCATAAGACAACACCTGTGTACGGATCGTCCTATATTACCTGAAGCCCTCTTTAGATAAATCGATTGACCGCCTGACTGCTATAGTGTCACCGAGAACAACACTTGGGAAGATAATCTCTAGTACCTGGGTAGTCGGGTAGTACAGCTAAGGGTACGGTCTATCCTCCTTAGTTAGTGCCCTGAGATATTGGGCCGAGTACTACTGTTGGACCCTGCACGTATATCAGAGAGATATAGCACAGGGAAAACCCTTGTCTGTAGAACCCTTGAATACCTAACCCTTGGGGACATAAACATAAACAAATTAAAACAGACAAGATCTATTGATACCCAACTATGTTCGGGTTGCCAAGTAAATACACATTTCTTTCTGGTTAAGAATTTGGGAATTTCCTCTCTGCAGTATTCTTCAGGCCAGAGTATTCCATTGGATTCATCTCTTCGCCCTCATCACATTCATCCATATCATTTTTCGGAAAAAAATTTGACCCCGCCTGCCCCTTTTAAGTTCCCCCATCCTCATGGCCCATCCCCGTAGCCAATACTTGGAAGCTCACTTCAACACCCTGCAATCTGGTCTCATCGAGACCCAACAAGAAGTGAAACAACTCAGTTTCAATGTTGTCGCCATCAATACAACCATGCAATCCTCAATGGAGAAAATCAAGCAAGACCTCACCACCCAGCTTGAATCAGTCTTTTCGGCACTCTGCACCAAACTGCACATCCCTACAGATAACCCTTCCTCTTCCTCACCTCCACAGACTGAAGGTTACCATTCCTCTCATTCCCATAAATTTCAGAACCAACACTTTCAACATGACCTACGACTTCCATGGGTGGATGTGACCAAATTTGATGGCTCGAACCCCACTGGTTGGGTAATGGAACATTATTTCTCTTTATACGACATTACAGATGACTTGGCTAAACTACGGTATGGTGTTCTCCATCTAGATCAATAACGTTGGAAATGGTGGCAATGGAGAAAAAATTCTCGTCAAGGGTATATTGCTTGGACACACTTTGTGGCGGAGCTTTATGAATGCTTTGACACTGACACCAACCATTTGGGTTGTTTGACAAAGTTGAAACAATTAGGAATAGTGGAAGACTTTATAGCTGCCTTTGAGTGCTTGGCTTTTAGAACAGAGGGCATGTCTGATGCCTTTTTCCGAGAGTGTTTTATCAGCGGCCTCAAGGATGAGATTTGGGCCCATGTCCTCATGGCTCAGCCTTAGAGTTGGGTGGAGGCTACTAAAAGAGATAAAGAAGCACAACAGGTTGTATCTTCTCAAAACCGAAAACCCTTCTTTATCCCTCGTCCTAAACCAGTTAATCCCACTACTCCCTCTACTCCACTCAAGATCCAAAAATTGACCAGGATTGAAATGGTTGAACACCAACTCAAAGGCCTTTGTTATAACTGTGATGACAAATATTTCCCGGGCCACAAGTGTAAAGAACAAATAATTTTTATGGCCATCTCCGAGGATATTTCAGACAAGGATGTAGAAACTCCCCTTGTGTCTGAGTCACCTGAACCCACTGACATAAGCCCTCCCTTAGACCCTCTTGAAGTTGAACCGGTCATCTCCCTCAATGCTCTCACTAGCTTCTCCACTCCCCAAACCCTCAAGCTAATCGGTTACATCAAGCATCATAAGGTCATCATTCTGGTTGACAGTGGCAACACCCATAATTTTATTCATCGTCGCATTGCATAAGAAACTCATTTCTACATCCATGCCATCAATAATTTCCAAATCATGATTGCCAATGGTGGTTCCATGAAATGTGGAGGGCATTGTGAAAATGTGCGTCTCCAAATTGGTGACTACCACCTGAAATCCCATATGTTTGCTATCGACATGGGAGGTTGTGACATTGTGTTGGGTGCAGACTAGCTAAGGACTTTGGGTCCCATTCTCATGGATTTTAAATACTTAACCATGCAATTCGACCAGGAGGGCCGCCAATATATGTTCCAAGGCATCACCGTCGGTTCACCTGAGATCATTAGTTCCCATCGCATGGAAAAGCTTCTAAAAAAATGTCATTCTGGTGTTATTGCCCAACTCCATGGCATACAAGAAACAAAGACACCCTCAGTCCCGCAAGACCTCCAAGCCATCCTTTCTAGACATCAATTAGTCTTTTCCACTTCCCAAGGACTCCCTCCTTCCCATGGTGTTCATGATCATTCCTTTCCCCTTGTACCCAGAAGCCTTCCTCCCAATATCCGTCTATATCGTCACCCCTTTTCCCAAAAAAATGAAATTGAGAAAATGGTCTAGGAACTCCTTAATGCAGGTGTTATCCACCCTAGTACGAGCCCCTACTCTTCTCCTTTGGTCATGGTCCTGAAGAAAGAAGGTTCTTGGCAAATGTCTCCTGACTTTTGTGCCCTCAACAAACTTACCATCAAAGACAAATTCCCCATTCATGTCATTGATGACCTCCTTGATGAATTGAGTGGCACCCAATTCTTCACTAAATTGGATCTTCGTTCAGGCTACCATCAGATATGTATGAAAGAGGTAGACATTCCAAAGACTTCCTTTATAACTCATGAGGGCCACTATGAGTTTTTGGTCATTCACTTTGGCTTGTGTAATGCCCCCTCCACCTTCCAAAGCCTCATGAATCATGTCTTCCGCCCTTTTCTCCACCATTTTGTCTTAGTTTTCTTTGATGATATCCTCATCTATAGAAAAACCTGGACACACCATCTTGCTCATGTGGATCGAGTTCTCCATCTACTCTCTCAGCACCAACTTTTCCTGAAACAGTCTAAATGTTATTTTGGCGCCTCAGAAGTAGAATACTTGGGTCATCTGGTTGGCAAGGATGGCGTCAGGGTGGATCCTAAAAATATTTAAGCTATGCAAGATTGCCTCACCCAAAGACTCTTAAGAGCTTGCGTGGATTTCTGGGCTTAACAGGGTATTATCGCAAGTTTGTTAAGAATTATGGGAAGATTGCAACACCTCTCACTGCTCTCCTAAAAAAGAACTCTTTCACTTGGACTCTAGCCGCTGCCCAAGCTTTTCAAACTTTGAAGATGGCCATGTGCACCACTCCAGTCCTCGCCCTTCCCAATTTCACAAAGACCTTTGTGTTGGAATGTGATGCCTCAGAGAAAGGAATTGGTGTTGTCCTTATGCAACAGGGCCGACCTTTGGCCTTTACCAGCAAACAACTATTTGAAAGAAATCTGGGCAAATCCATCTATGAAAAGGAAATGTTGTCTATTCTACATGCAGTCAATCTGTGGTGCCCTTATCTATTGGGGCAACGTTTCCAAATTAAGACAGACCATCAAAGCCTCAAGTATTTTCTGGAACAATGCATTTCCTCCCCAGAACAACAAAAATGGGTGACTAAGATCTTTGGATATGATTATGAGATCATTTACAAGAAATGAAAAGACAATGTGGTTGTGGATGCACTTTCCCAAAAATATGAAGATGAAGGATCCCTTTTTTTTCTTTCATTCATTGTACCAGATTGGCTCTAAGCCGTTCGCCAGGAATGGCTACAAGATCCCAAAAGTTCACAGCTAATCCAACAATTGTAGTCCAATGCTCCAGCTTCCCCAGGGTACTCTTAGCTCCATGATGAACTTCGATACAAAGGCTGTTTGTATTTAAGTAAACAATCAAAGCTTAATTCCACAATACTTTCTGAGCTTCATGCTACACCCACAGCAGGGCACTCCAGGTTCACCAAAACCTATGACAGGGTTAAACGTTCCTTTTTCTGGGATGGTATGAAATAGGACATTCGTAATTTTGTCGCTGAATGTGATGTGTGTCAACGCAATAAGGGAGAAACAATCAAATCTCCAGGCACACTACAACCGCTCCCGATTCCACCTGCTATTTGGAAGGATATCTCTATGGATTTTATTACCGGCTTACCCAAATCGGGAAATAAATCAGTCATCATGGTGGTTGTTGATTGCCTTTCCAAGTATGCTCATTTCTGCGCTCTTCAACACTCATTTACAACATCCACGGTGGCTCAAATTTTCATGGATCAAGTCTTCAAGCTTCATGGCATGCCACACTCTATTGTTTATGATCGCGACCCAACTTTCACAAGCAATTTTTGGCAAGAACTGTTCAAGATATAAGGCACCGAATTGCATCTCAGCACAACTTATCATCCCCAGAATGATGGCCAAATGGAAGTTGTCAACAAGTGTTTGGAAACATATTTGAGGTGTTTTACCTCAGAAAAGAAAAATTAGTGAGCTCAATGGTTACCCCTAGTTGAATGGTGGTACAACACTTCATATCATACAACTACACACATGACTCCTTTTGAAGCGGTATATGGATAGAAGCCACCTTCAGTTCTTTCATACTTACCGGGTTCCTTGAAGGTCCAGGCGGTTGACCTAACACTTACAGCTCGAGAGGCTATTCTCTGTACCCTTAAAGAGAATTTGGTCATGGCACAAAATCGCATGAAGAAACAAGCAGATCAAGGTCGCTCTGAACATCAATTTGCAGAAGGGGATCAGGTGTTTCTTCGACTGCAACCTTACAAGAAAAAATCCTTTAAGGCCGAGCATTGTCAGAAGCTAGCGCCCAAATTTTATGGTCCTTATACTGTTCTCAAGCGTGTGGGACACGTAGCCTATCAATTAGCTTTGCCCATCCATTCGAAGCTACATCCTGTTTTTCATGTTTCATGCTTAAAGAAGGTGATTGGAGCTAAGTGAAAAATTCAAACCAACCTTCCAGAGTTAGCTGAAGAAGGATCCATTTGGCTACAACTAGGAGCAATTTTGGACCAGCGTGAGCGTCGCCTACGTCAGAGAACCATCAAGGAAGTGCTAGTCCAATGGAAATATACAACTCCAACATATGCCACTTGGGAACGAGCTACCATTCTACAACAATTTCCTCATCTCAAGCCTCGAGGACAAGGCTGTTTTTAAGGGGGAGGACATGTTAGGGTCCTAACCCGCACATAGGTAGAACAATATATTTGGATGTAATAAAGGTCAATATTAATAAGGCCTTTCAATAAAATAGAATAAGGCAGATGTAAGAAGACCTAATAGAAGCTTCCGCTTTTAGAAGGATCTTCCTCTAGATGCTTCTTTTTAGTATAAATAGGAGTCGAGGGTATGAGAACCCTAGCTTGGATATTATTGTAATAGAGATTTTCTCAAATGGAGGTTTCCCCTCGAAGAGGCCCGTGAACATTGCTTTCAGATTCAAAGTGCTATTTCTATTATTATTCTCATATCATTTCAATGCTATTGTGGTGAATGTTCTGGTTATATTGTTGTTATTTTTCCATTTCTAGCATTTTATTTATGTTATGCATACATTTTATATCTGGCATATTACACTCAAATATGAAGTGGAGTCTGAATGTGCAGACTCATCATCTTGAACTAGTGGAAGGAAAAGAGTATCTACATGCAACTCCTGTGGAGCATGTGAGATACTTTCCTAAAATTGAACACTACACTCAATGATGAGTTGGTTTGTAGAGGGATCAATAAGTATGTATCCTTTCACACCATCTAGGTAGAAAAAAAAATACATTCAATACTCTGTGGATCTAGTGCTTTCCTATTTTTAGAGGGAATGTGGGCCCATGCTCATGATCCAAAGATACAAAAGTGGGTGAATTTTGGTTTGTTTCCACTCCAAGCCTTGAAAGGAGTCTGATACTTAACCTATCTATGGGGAGATCTATTCTATATGTAGTTATCATAGTTAAGTACCTTATCCAAAAGATTCTGAGGAAGTGACCTTGCATGCGGCATGCAAGAGGCCATCTCCTTGAGAGATATTTTCTTCCTCTTAGTGACCCCATTTTGTTGTAGAGTGTATGGTAATGCATGTTGCAACTATATCCCAACCTCAATAAAAATATTTTGAACATCTCTCTTGACATACTCGACATACTCCCCCCCATTATATGTATGAAGGGATTTGATATTTCTCCCTGATTGAGTCTCAACAAGTTCCTTGAACTCTTTTAGGTGCTCAAAGACCTTTGCCTTATGTCTGAGAAAAAATTCCAAAGTATAAAATGAGTAATCATCCAAAAATGTAAGCACATACCTTGCCTTAACGATGGATGGATTTAGGAATGGACCCATGAGATCATTGTGGAACATATCTAATGGAGAGGAGGCCTTGTGAGCCTTTCCTTTCTTGAAATCATCTTAAGGATGTTTGTCAAGGACACATCCTTCACAAACGCCTTTGGAAAAGTGGATATTAGGTAACCCAGTGACCATCCCCTTCTTTCTAAGTTGTTGCATGTACTTGAAGTTCAAGTGACCAAACCTCTCATTCCATAATCTACTATTGCCATCATCATGCATAAGTAGTATAGAGGAATTAGGTTCAATAAACTTAGTAAAATTATATAACCGATATTTATGATTTACCTCCTCAACAACAATTTTGGAGTTATATTGCATGTCGAAAATGGATACAGAGTCTAGTGTGAAATCTATCGTTTTTCCTGAGCCTATGTGTGTAATATGGTACACTAGAAGTAGATTCACAGAAAGTTGAGGAACATGGAGAATAGTCTCAAAGATTGCATGATCTAATTCCACTCTTCCTTTTCGAATGACCTCGATTGAAGAGTCATCCCCCATGAGGATAGGAGGTCATGTGCATGCAGTTACAGAAGATAGAATATCCTTTGTGTTTTCCATATGATGTGAAGTGCTTGAATCTACAATCCAAGTGTCAGGAGAAGAATGCACAACAACCAATGCATGAGGATTTCCTTTCTTAGGGTCTTTATCTTTTGAATTCTTCTTTCCTTCCTCATGAATGAAGTCCCTAAGATTGTTTTTCTGAAGAATTTGAGCCATCTGATCAATCTACTTCTTCATGTAGGTTGATCTTGGATGGTTCCCATGATTGTAGTAACCACACTTCTTCCCTTGCTCGCTTTTTCCACCTTTGGAACTAGAGGAATCATTGAAGGGTTTGGAGTACCCTTCCTTCTTTGGATATGCATGTGCCTTTTCTTTGCCTTTCCTTTTGGATTTAAGATTTTGAGAGATGATTCCATTGTGCACATCAAGTGCATGTGCATTTTGACCCTTGATTATTCCCATATGAATGAGCTTATCTTGCTCCTGTGTCAAAGCCTCAATAAATTGTGACAATGAAAGCATGGTCCAAGTTTCTCCCATAGTGAATTTGGTAGAATGAAATGTGGAGACAAATACACTAAATTCCAGTCCAAGTTTTTCCATGATAGCAATAACTAGTTGTTTTTCTTGTTTGGATTTTTCGATACCACAACCTTTCAATTCACAAAGGATATATTTAATTTGGTGAAGAAATCTTGGATATTATCAAAGTTCTTTGGATCCAAAGAGTTTAGTTCTACTTCTAGTAAATGGCCCCTCATTTCATCCTACTTTCCAAAGAGTGCTTCCAAGGTGGTCCATATCTCATTTGGTGCTTTCATGCATCGATGTGAAACAATAGGTCGGGAGAAATAGTCATGCATAGGATACTGCGAGCCTTGTCCATGCAGTTTAGGTACTTGGATTTTTCCAATGTTGAGGTGGGTTTTGCTTCTATGGTCATGACTATTTGGTACAATCCTTTACCCCTGAGATGGAGTATAATTATTGTCTTCCATGTAGATTTTTTGAGATACCTACACAAAATATCTAGCTAACAATGAAACATACACAACACGCAATGGTGTGAAGAGAAGAGACAAAAAATGGAGGAAAGAATGAAATAATTTCTATTATTTGTATTCCACACTCAAAGAGTGAATAATTTACAATAGATATAGGCTACATGTGTAACTAATACACCATAGTAATGATCTAGAGAGATATAGACACTCATTGACATACACTAGAGTGAAATTCTAGCTAGTCCTAGTTAACGGATCCATGCAGTCATCAGTTAATTGAGTGACGTGTGTGGAAGTAAGAGAAACACATGCAATTGTCAGTGATAAAAATGAGGTTTCCATGCATGCGTCACTTCCACTATTCTAACTGAGTGTAACTGACTCTGAACTGAAGATGAGCCCCCTATTTTGTAGGGTAATATTCTCTAGAGAGAATATTCTCATCTAAGGAAGCGTTCTCAACATTGGCCTATCCACCTTAGGAAATAATTACCTAGGTGAGTGTGTAATATCTCCAACACCTCCGCTAAACACTACTAGGGTGTATATGATGAATGGGTCCTAGAAAATAAGGCCATGTTAGGTACCCATTGTATATAATGCATAAAACAGAAGAAGGAACACAATTAGTTGCTAGGAAATCGTGTCCTTCACTCCAAGGAGACCTTGCAAATGTGCAAGTTTAAGCTCGATGAATATTTTGTTGAATATGTATATGTTTGTACAAATAGATGAAGTAGATGCACTAGTGAGTTGTCTGCACACATCCATTTTCTCTTATTGTAAAGAGGAAGATCCAAATAAAGTTTGGATGAAACTTTGAAAATTGTATGGTTGTTTTCGGAAAAATGTTGAAATTTTTTTGATTTTAAAATACTCATAACTTCACTTCCCATACTCCGTTTCGGACGATTCTTTTTTAAATTGGATATTTTTCGAGAGGAGTTCAAACATCCAATTTGTTTATGCAAATTATGCCCAGAAAGTGTCTGAAGTGAATATAAAGTGTGCGCCCCCCTTTTTGTCTCCTGAGATGCATGCATGATATATTTCGTATGTGATTCAAAAAACAGATCTAAAATGGAGTAGACATCATCTCCAATGAGTGGAACAAAAAATTGTGCAAATACCTGTGTAGAAGGCTCTTCAAACTGAGAGGATTGATCTTCTAGTGGATTTTTTCCTGGCTCTATCTTGTCAACCTTTTGCATGCAATCTTCTTTATTCCCAAATAGAACCTCCAATCTAGTCCATAATTCTTTTGGAATTGAGTCTATCATATACTTGATGGAAAAGTTTAGGACAAACAAACATGCATATACATCCTATGGCCATATCTTGTTTATTGAGAAAGTCATTTTTCTCATTGACGGAATCAGGCTCTACTTCCATTGCCATGGTTATTTGGTATAAGCCTCTACTTTTGAGAAGAAGTAGAATCTTTGTCTTCCACTCCAAATAGTTATGAGGCGTGAGAAGTATTGTCAGGGAGTAAAACATAGATTCCATCTTTCCTGCTACTTTGTTCCACATTCGGTACTTGTAAAAGAGTGTTGGTGATTATCCTTGCTAGCAGCCTGTGGTCTTTGATACCATTTATATTTTATGAGATACTTGCACAAAAGATATAGCTAACAATATGTTGGTTGTGGAGCCTGATTATCTTCCTAATTCAAAGGTCTTTGTGTTTAGTCGTGTTTATACCGCATAAATACTTTACACCCTAGAAGAATGTACACTCATCCACGCTGAGGAGTGCAGGGGGGGTTACCCCTCCTGCGGGGTCCGGGGGGGCTATCGCCCCAGTTGGGGGGTTTGCGGGCAAGCGAGCCCCTGAAGGAAAAATTTCCTTGTAAATGTATATTGTAATTTCATTGTAAATCTGGACCGTTCATTATAAGGTCACATATCTAACGATAGAAGTTATGTTAGGTTTTTTTTCCCTAGATGGAAACCCTCTTTTATGAGGGAAATGTATTGCGGCTATGCATCATTGTGAATATTGTACTCTAAGAAAGGAGACTGTGAGAGAAAGAAGAGGAAGTTACAACGGGTTTGTTGTAGGTTGTATCCCTTCATTTGTTGGATAATAATAAAGGAAGGACCTGACAATTTCTCTGGTGGACGTAGCCACACTGGGTGAACCACGCATATCTGTGTCTCTATTGTATTGTGTATCTTCTGTGTTTTATTTCAACATTTGTTTTATTTTTATTGCTACGTGATCCTGTTTTTCTAACACAATCAAATGTACACAACTTGCAAATGGTGTGAAGAGAAGACACAAAATGGAGGAAACAATTTCTATTAACCGAATAAGAGAAAATGATACAATACAAGTGATATACTTTGTAAGACACAAATAAATCTCCATAGTATTCAAATAATGCACATTAGGAGTGTTTTAGAGAGATGTGACACACACTGGTAGTCACTAGAGTTAACTGCCACCTAGTCCTAGTTAACTGGCCATGTGGTTGTCAATTAACTAGTCAAACTAGAGTGAAATGAGTAGGAGATCACTCACACATGTGGAATGTGCCTTATTGGTGATGATCCCAATGCAAGTTCTCATTACTGATGATGATCTCGAGGTTAGCATGCAACACTTGGTGATAACGTTGAGTTTGACATGCAACACTTCACTCAATTAGTCTAACTAAACAATAGCTGAGAATTGACTGGAGGGTATGTGGCATCAGTTTCTAGGGGAGAATATCTCAGACTAAGGGACCCTCAACATAGCCAAATAAACTTAGGAGAATAAAATGAAAGAAAAATCCTAGGTGTGTGTAATATCTCCAACAAGAACGAGCCTTCAAATTTTCAAGAATAGTTTCATAGGCCACTTTGGTTACAATGGTTCAGAGTTAAAATTTTTCTTTTGATAGGCTCAGAATAAAAAATTAAAATTTTTCACTCCATAGTAGACTCATATACCTTATGATGCCTCATTTACCTCATTCTGACATCATATGGCCCAATTAGAGTTGTCACAAATCTTTGAACTGGTTGAGGCAGTATGGTCTTACAAGTTTGCATGACATAGGTTTAGGCCAGTCAAAATAGTACTTAAGAACCTCATCTTAGGTTTTCCTTCCCACATTTTCAAATAAAGCATTGATACTTCGTTTTCCTTGATCGTATAGCGTATGGTGATGTGGCATCTTTCACGAGTTTGGGTATTTTTATGGGTCCCTTGAGCAAATCAGAGTTTCAGAGAGTAAACTTTCTTGGCCAAAATTAAGTGCCTAGGTGGCACAAGATTAGGTTTCTTATTACATATTCATGATGAATTTTTTGAGACGTTTCTAACAGTGTGCTCCATGTTGCATTCTGACTCCATCTCATACAAAATCATTTTCTATCTCCATCATGGAAGGTCAAAGTCAAAGTCAAAGGGTTGAATTTAAGCATTTTTAAAAGGAAATAATAAAAACTTAAAGAAAAGGAAAAAATGAGGAAAGAGAGGAGCATGACACATAGCTCCCCCATGCAAAATTAGAAATTGAGAAAAATGAAAAAAATTGGAAAATATAAAACCTCTCTCTTCTCCTTTAGACTTCCATTTTATCAATGCAAATATTGGAGAGGGATGCTATGGGGCTCAGGTTCAGGAAACATTGAATAATTTACAATATCTTAATACCTTCATGATTAACTTATCTTCTTTTCTTCTTCTTCTTTCTAAATAAGACTTCCTTGGTATATTATATATTTTAAAGATCTTTAAATATCCTTTTTTTTAATTTTTTTTTTTTTTTTTTAACTTTGAATACTTTAAAATATCTTAATACCTTCTTGACTAACTTATAACTTTAATATGCTGACTTCTCCACTTAACTCTAAATTTTCCGTTAATAAAATATGACTTATATCTCACTTCATAAGCGACTTCAAAACTCATAATGAATGGTATCCACTTAATATTTAAGCTCACTTCTAAGATTCCTTTTATTTTTCCAATATATAATTTCATAATATATAATTTCATGTACGTATTTTTTTGGGTTATAAAATATTTTTATACCTCAATTAATATATCTCTTTAGGTAAATAACTTTAATGCCAACTGTAGTGGCTTTATTTAATTTCCCTTTTTCCAATATGAATCCTTTAAAAAAAAATGATATTAGATATTTGATAGGTTGTTTTCAATAGTCGTTATGTTTCAAGGAACGGATTGAAACCATTTGGCACAAATTCTTTATGAATTAGACGATGATATCGATGGAAAGCAAATGCTAATCTGGCAGATTTTATAATCAATAATTAAGATTAAGATAAGAATGTATGAGCAATTTCACTATGTCTTGAAATAGCAGTGCCCGCGGAATGTATGCGTTGTTTCCTCTGATTTGACACCCTATACACTCGATCCCTGAAATGATGGTGACTTCGCGGAAATCTGGGCTCAACTGTTTGGTTGGCTGGTGACTTGGGCAGACCCACTTCCAATTAGTACAACGTTCTCTGCTAATTTGTGATAGATTCAAACAAAAAACCCATGCCAATGATTCCATTACGATGACTAAGTTCCACGATGGCAGTGTGTTTCTTTGTTAATTTGCTATATCTGGTTTGAACTGGCATGATTTCATTTGTCTTATTCCAATATTTACGTTGTACTCCTTCCTGGGCTCTGATGCGACCTTCTTGCAGGGTCACGACTGACTAGTGAAATGCAGCTGCTATTTTACCTTCGATTTGTTGTCGTTGACTATGGTCTTCCGTCTCCTCGACTTGCAGCGAATATATTTTCTTTTCGAAAGGAATTTTTTTTTTCAAATTTGCAATTTTTTTTTTATCCTCTATATACTTAGTGTTTTTTTAATGATCGGGGAGTGGAAAGTATTTCTTCAATAAATTTTAAATGGTCAAAATACAGTGTGGTCAAAGACCTGGAAAAATCAGATAAATTCTGAAATGATGGATTCGCCAAAAGTCAAATCGAAACTTGCTTTGATA
This sequence comes from Picea engelmannii, assembly GCA_009831015.1. Lineage (NCBI taxonomy): Eukaryota > Viridiplantae > Streptophyta > Pinopsida > Pinales > Pinaceae > Picea > Picea engelmannii. The sequence goes on from ML788626.1 coordinate 492,209, forward strand.
ATGAACAAAAGTTCGTTCACACAAGAAATATCCAAAATAAAAAGGATATAACATAATAATCCTGTAAATATATTATAAAAGATAGATTGATAATAGATTGAGATCATTACAATGGTAATGAGGGCTCGTTTATATACCCTTGCAAGGGGTGCCAGAACATACATACATGTATTTTGGATAAGACATGTCTTTTTATTAAGATGTATTTAATTATTATTTTATTTATACCTATTTCTATATATTTGTGTTCATAACACCCCAAGTGAGGCTACGAGGCTACCATGGAAAAGAAACTAAGATATCAACTTCTATCTCACTCCGTCCAACAAAATTGTTCTCATGGTTCAACCAATTTGCTCAATACAGAGCATTCCAAATATCTTATCCAACCATCAATTATCTATGGCACTCTCTTCCACTACTCTATAAAACAATAGGAAGATCTTTCCTTTCTCTTCTCAACAATCCCTTGATGCTTTTCTTCCCTTCCCATGCTCTTTAGTGTAGGAAAAAATAATCCAACCTATTTAAGGCTTCTTAGAAATAAACTAGAATAAAATGTGTCTTTCAAGTAGACAATGGGAAACAACAACCAATGGGTGAAAGCTTCCTAACCTATCAAGACTCTATTCTCATCTACAACCTCTCTATCTCTTCCCCAAGGTTTGCGAATTCATCTTTCACAATTCCAATTGGTCGTCTTCATATTTTTGTTCATGGGTGGAAATGGAGAACATGATGTGAGCAGTGGACATCATGAACATATTAGAATCCCCCTTGAATGAGTGGAAATAATGGTTCTCATGAGAAAGGAGGTGGGAAATGAATTCCCATAAAGGATTTCTCACATGTCATCTCATGTGATTGTAGTCAGCCCCATGCATCCATAACTATGTGAGGTAGTAACTCCTCACCAACTCCCTACATGCATTCAATGGTTGACTTTTATGTAAAAATTTGTGGATGAACTTTAAATAAGACACATGATGAGAAATATATGAGTTCATATGATGGCAATTGACAATATATGATTAGTCTCTAAAAGGCCCCCTTTCCTCTTCCCCTCTTGTGGAATCATAGCCTCTATCAAGTTCTTTGTCACCATCTTGAACCATTATTTATATTTGTGTGTGCATGTGTGTGTTCCAACATTAATATTTACATAACTTTGATCTCACCATGGCAACTACCATATGATCCGTAAAAGTATATTTACAACATCTACATGCCTAGTCATTTAGTTGTCAAGCATTGTCCTTGAGCTCCACTCATGGAATCTATATAAACATGTGTATATTACTTACATATGGGGTTATTTATTTAAGCTCATATGGCTTGACTACCATTATTATACCCACACATTTACAATTTATACATAATTTGATCCAATATTGTCTATGGGTTAAGACTGGGGTATTGCATAGGAATATAAAATTTCCTCAAAAGTGTAAGTTATGCCTTGAAAGCATTACAACATCTACATGCCTAGCAATTCAATAGTCAAGCATTGGCCTTGAGATCCACTCATGGAATCTATATAAACATGTGTACATCATTTACATATGGGGTTATTTATTTAATCTCATATGGCTTGACTACCATTATTATACCCACACATTTACAATTTATACATAATTTAATCCAATACCGTGTATGGGTTAACACTAGTGTATTGTATAAGAGTACCGAAATTTCCTCAAAAGTGTAAGTTATATCTCGAAATCCATTCCTTAATATATCATTATTACCCTTAAATTCACTTCACACAAATTTTCAATGGACTTTTGTTTTTCATTTAACTAATCATGAAGATGAGATGTAGAGTTTTTCCCATTCATATTCATATCCTACAAATAAGCATCATGTTCGTGGAATAATTTATTATTGACTAAGATTAATATGCAACAAAAAAAACAACTTCATTACAAAGTTGAGTATCAACTTCATTACACACTTGAGTATCGAAGTCTTTTCAATAAAGAACATTACATTGAGTCTCACAATAATATCTTGCAAAATAACATTTTCAATATTATTCTTGTCATTAACATCGTACAAAGTACAACTTCATTTCAAAATTTATCATTAATAACCTACATAAAATGGTCTTATCACAATGTTTTTTTTAAAAAACAATGCTTCTTCATTGAAAGCATCCATTAAAGGGTTAAAAATATACAAATCCAACCATAGGTTAGACATCCCTCTAAATCAACCTTGTTATACAACTAATGGATTCAAAATTAGAGCTTTAATGCCAAAAATATTGCCAAACATTCAAAAGCAATTAAATTGACTTTTACCTTCAAAACTTGTACTCCAAATGTTTCAAAAATAAAAATGTTTTGTAAAAGGATTTTTCCTTCAATAATTTATATAATAAATAGGCTTTTGCAACAATAATAATTGATTGACTTTTTCCAAGGAAAAAAAGGCCCAGAATAATTTCCTTGCTACTGAATTACCCAGTATGAACAGAAACTCCTAAAACCACTAATTCAATTTCAGGGTAAACACGTTCCAAACTGGAGTCAAAATCATATGGAGCACTAACAAAGTACAGAGGTCACAATCAAGAGAGGGGCAATTTGAAAACGGTAGATGAATTTCTGAATTTCTCCTCATCAATTATACATGTTAGCGATCTAATATTGAATATGGTCTATTTTTAGACTTAGATATTGCTTTGATATTGAAAATCAACTGATGATAGATCAATAGACTTAACATAATAGGTTATTGTGAGTTTAGTCAAGTCAATATGAAATGCCTATAGTTACAAAGGATATATGTGTAACCCAAGGTTCAAATTTCTTCATCCTTTATAATGTCACAATCCCATACACAACTGAAATTTGAATGGAAGGCTTCACTTTACAACTCAACATATTTCAAGCATAGTTCAATTTTATTTTTTTATTTTAATATTTATGACATCATCATTATTCATTTTTGGTTTTTTAAAAGATGGAGTTGAATATTTGCTAAGATACCAAAAATAGTGTCAATAGGATACCATTATGGAATGAACACACATTGAAGTGTTTTTTTTATTCATTAAGTTTGTAGTGATTAGTTTAACATTATTTTTGGTTCATGGGAGCTCACTTTTATATATATATATATATATATATATATTCTTGATTTTAGAATTTACTATATTTTTTTCTCTCTTTTTTTTAATTACTATATTGAAAATAAAATTTGTGTTTTTCTTTTCTTTAATTACTATATTGAAAATAAAATTTGTGTCGATGATTGAAGAAAATGGATCTTGTTTAAGTTTAATGTCTCTTTCTCCAATTCACTCACAATTATACCAAAATATACCAAAAAAAAAAAAAAACTCTTATATAAACTCACATAGTATTAGTCATATTTCAAAGGTATCCCCTCTTGATTTGATTGAAGGTTGTTTCTCTTGAACCATGAGCATTTTCTTTGACATGGTACTTGGATGCTATTAGACTATATTGGAAGGAGGTGGGAGTACCCTTCAATTTTTTTCCATTGGTGTTGATGAGAGGAATGGAAAAATCCTCACTCAAGCATTTTCAAATCTCATCAGGCCAGGTGAGATAGACGAGATTATAAACTTGGGATTATATACTGTCAAAAATCTCAATTAGACCACAAGAAATATATTCTTGGATCTGATGCTTATTTTATAAGTATTAAAATTTTTGTGTCTTTTAAATGAATTGAACTAAAAAAATAGAAAATGTACTTGCAAAATAAATTTATGAAAATATGTGAATAAGCAAATGCAAGAAAGCATTAATCTGAAAATCAGTATACAACAAGTCCCATAAATGAGAATAAATCAACAAACAAATTTATTAATCTTAATCTGAGTTACAACTGAGATTATCTTTTCAAACCCCTGCGAGGGTTTGGATCATAATTTGATCCAGGATCTTCATCGTGACGTATAAAGAATTGTATTAAATGAGCATAAATTAAAGTGCACCATTAAAGAAGGGAAAACTTTAAAATGAAGAGACATAAGCATCATATCTAAACACAAAAGCTTGATAACGGAGTTCGTCCCTGGTGGACTATGTCTCCGGGTCCTACTCTCAAATGGGTAGGCTCTTTCATTAACTCAGCAAAAGAATTTGACAAATACATGAATATACCTCATTCTGAAATCAAGCTGTAGAAATAATGCTCATATCAAAAAACAAACATCACCATTGAATTTGTGGGATCAAATTACCAAAAAATGACTGTCTCCACACTTCGATCCGACTCTGGCACTCCTACGCCCAAGAGAAACTTTGTCTCGCTTTTCATGCCCTCTACACTTGCAATTATGACAGTCTTCGTCTCAAAATTCGTACCTGCGGTCATACAGTATGGTCATGCCTCTCTCCCCTGGCTTTGGGCGGATTTGCACTTTTTAAATAACGAAAATGACGGATATACCAAGCAACACCCATAGGCGCGTTGGTTAGGGCAGAGTTATGAAGGCGTTGGACTAGGCAGAGGTTCCGGGGTCGAACCCGCCAGACTCCGTTTTTGGTAGTTGGTTAATATATATAGTATATTGTTTGTCCTTCGCTACGTTTAACGGCCCGCTAGAAGCTCTACCAACGATCATTCAAAATTGGCGTGGTCCTCCAGATTTGGTGGACCCACCATTTCTTTTCTTTAAAACTAAAATCGTTTGCAGGCCAACATTGGGCATTCCTGGGATGCCACGTGTCGCCCAATGATTGGGCCACATTGTGCATGCTGATACACCCACATGTATGCTGAGGTGACTTGCCTTGTCATTTTTGTACTGACCCTGGGAGGTTCCATGTGGCGTCTCCTGGGGGTGCCACATGGCATCTTCTGGGGGTGCCACGTGGCACTTTTCTATTGGTCCATATGGACCCCTGAAAAGTCCACTGGAGGGTAACACGTGGCAGCCTCTGGTACTACCACATGGCATGTCGACATTAGCATCCTATATGATGACATCACCTTGCCACATCATCTGCTGACATCAACAGTACGTATGATGATGTGTCCCTTGCTGACTAGCCCTATTTGATCGCAACTTTGACTGTGAATATCTTTCAAACCGTAACTTTGTTTGATGAGTCGTTTGTGTCGTTAGAAATATTGCGATGCACTCTTTGCGATCATGCCATTTTCACTGAGTTTTGGGAACTTTGAATTTTTTCCCTTTCTCTGTCTGTTGAAGCCATTCTGAGCATTTTGAGCTGCATCTATGAGTTTTGAGTTATTCTTAGCCTTCTATGGATCCTTTTTGGATCACTCCTTCCCACCGAGAGCTTTTTGGACCACCAAAAAATTTCATCAATAAATTGGTAAGTGAGGGAAGAGTCCCCTCACTTTGTCCTTCTCGATCCGCTTTGTTTTGCTTGGATGGGTGCCTTTTAAGCCTAATCGAAGATAATCAACATCACCCCTGTGTGAATTCCTCATCCTTGAGACGAACAAAGTTCGCTCACACAAGAATAATCCAAAATACTTGGAATATAACAAAGTAATCCATGTAGAACTGTAAATAATATATGAATAGATAAGATGAGATAATAAGATGATTACAAATGAGAATGAGGGCTTGCTTATATACCCACGTAGGGGTGCCCTTAACCAATAGTCATGTCCTTTGAGATATGTCCTTTCATTATTAATAGTTATTATTATTAATTAATTATTATGTTATGAATATCTATTTATATGTATATTTATGTTCATAACATTGCCTTCCCCTTAAAAATGCTTTGTCCTCAAAGCATACTTTATGGAAGACTTATCTCTTGCTCTAGCTTGTAATTATTGTCTCATGCTTCTTCATTATTGAGTTAGTAATCGTTGAGGACCTGAGATGATAGGATCTTCTAAGTGCTTAGCAGAACTGTCACATTGTAAAGGAGTTTGCCCATCCTAATTCGATCTTCTGCATGGGGGGTTTATAGGGTTCTTGGAAAGAACGTGATGTATTTCGACTCCCATGATAGCTTCTATTTTGAGCATCACTTGTAGCTGAAGTCATATTCTTCGACATACTAGTCATTTGTTTCTGTTGATACAAGGATTGGCTAAAGTATCGACTTTTGTGATTAGGATGTTGATAAGGCATCCTTGCAACTTGATTCTTACTTCATATACTTATAGCTTTTTGTTGATTAAATTTTGGAATTGAGTCTTCTTGATATCTCTGGCTTGTTTGTACCTCGACATTTGAAAACTTCTTTACATCAGCTGGATTTGTCTCCTTTTGAGTTGTAATGTTGCTTGGGTCTGTCATTGTTTCCTTATCGACTAATGATGTTTTGCGATCTAGCTTTTCTGGTAAAGTCTTCTTATCATGCTTCAACTTTTTAATTTGTGTTCATGGATGATTTTAGGGGCTAAATTTCGCTCATGGGCTAATTTTCCATGGTTTTTCCAAAAACGAGATTCGCTATTTTAAAAATGATTCGCCCAAATTCTATAGGATAAAATTATTTTACCTTGAAAATAGCCAAAATTTTATAAAAAACTATATAAAATCCTTAGAAATTTGATTATTTTTACAAAAATATCGCCAAACATTTATAGTTGGCATATGAAGGATTAGTAAGATTCGCCAAGGTTTCTACATTTTAAAATAAATTTCCATCCTTAAAATCATCCCTGTTGGTGTTAATAAATCTTGATTATGAACCCTTAGGCGTGAAAGTTCTTCTTCATCTTTTGATTTGCCGATTTTATTTATAATATTTCGATTCTCGAGCTTTTCATCTTTCATCTTTTTAATTTCTTCAAGCAAATTTTGAGTAAGGTTTTTCAAACGAGAAGCTTCTTCATCCTTTCCTGATAATTTCTTCCCAAGATCTTGATTTTCTTGCTCCAACTCCTGGACACGTTGTTTTGTGTCCCTTGAATTCTTAATTTGAGTAAGTAGTTTTTCACTATGATTTTTTAAGCGAGATATTTCTTGGTTTTTATCAACAATAACTTCATCATATTCTTTTTGCATCTTTGATATCAAGTTCTGATTATCTGGAAGGATCACCTTCGAGATATCTTTAAAGTCTTTTGATGAAGGTGTTATCGATTTTGACCTCATAGTAATGTCTTGAAGAGTCATCATCTTCTTTTTATAGGGAAAAGTCACAAACTTTTTTTCCGTGTTTAAAACAAAGGTTTCTAGTTTTGTTAACCAGTGTAACCCGAGAATGATGTCAATCTCTTCTTGAAACATAGTTGTAACATTGAATTGAGATGTATATTCATAATCATCAATTGTTACTTGCACGTCTTTAATTTTATATTGTCTCTTGCAAAAAATATTTGTCTTTTCACTTATGTTATGCTCCAAAATAAATAATTGATTCGCCAAATTAATATTAATAGAATTCTCATCTTGG
>ML788626.1:517594-539645 GCA_009831015.1 Picea engelmannii
CAGAAAAGTGTTGTCCTTAGCTCTAGTTGAATCCATCATCCTTTGTAGTTCATATTTTTTTACTGCCTTCTTTTGTAAATCATCTATGTCCTTGCACATTTCATCACCTTCATCAAGAGTCCAAGTAGGATTGTCTAAGGGATAATTTGGTGTAGAATTTCCCCTTTTTGGTGGCATGTTGGCCAAGTATCGTTGCAAGGTAGGAATTACTTATTGGCTTAGGCAGAGGTCCTCACAAACAAGGGAGTGTCAGGTGTTATATCTCTTTGATATATGTGTGGGGTTGAACAATAGTAATCGAACCAATATATTAGGGCACTAACTAAGGGGGCTTGACCATGCCCTTATCTGTACTATCCGACTACCCAGGTACTAGAGAGTGATCTCCCCGAGTGTTGTTCTTGGTGTATTATAGAAACAAGATGACCAAAAGGTTTACTTGGTTGGTCTTAGGATTCTAGGGGGTCTCTCGATATACTCCAGGTATGCAGGAGCTCAAATTTTTAGTAGTGTTGTTTAATGCACAATCATTCAAATGGGGCCTTCCAATATACTCTAGGTACATGGAAGAGCCACACTGTCCTCAGGTTGTAGCGCTGAGAAGTAATGAAAACTCCTACATTTAGAGATGTTTGAATATGTATGTACCTAAAAATCCCTAAGATTCTCCAAAATTTATGTGATAATCCTTTTATCCCACTTTATTCCACTTTTTGAATCACCCCAATTGGATCTTCTAGTCAAAATATATGCAAATTTAAAAATAAAAATAAAAATAAAAATACACCTTTTAAAACCCCGATTTTGGGATTGTTCTGCTAGCAGAGCTTTCTTCTATTGTAGATTTGAAATTTCACCCCTTCTGAGTCTAAAATTTTGTCTTGAGGTATCCCGATGTGTCGTCTTTCCAACCCCACATGTTAGACCAAGATTGGATTCTCCAATAGAATTTTATGATAACCTTCCCAAGATGTTCTTATATTTTCCATTTCAGGAGAGCGAACTTGTACGACATGTCGCGTGTCATTGTCTTCCCTTCATAACTTGAAATTTTCACTAGTAAAACATCGGTCCATACCCTAACCAAAAAAACATCTATCACTCAATTTGGAGGTATTTAGCTTCATATATAACAGTTTTCCCAAGAACACATGTTTTAGACTAAAATCTTAACCATCCAAAAACCATAATTTCCTTAGAGAATAACTTTAAGAGTACAACGAATCAAGGGATGAAATTTGTACATAAGATACTTCACTATTCCTCCTACTTACTGTAAAAATTTTAGAACCTGAAACCAAGCCAAAACAAATTGGGAGCGAAAATTCCAGGAAGGTCCGTTTCAGACTAGTTTCATAACTAGTCAAAAAACCTAACTTGAATAGAATGTATCTCCAAAAATGTAACGAAACAAGATATGAAATTTGGACCCAATTTATCTCTATATGTATCCTCTACACCATATAAATTATGGATCCCGAAAACTTCCATAAAAAAAGCTGTAGCGAAAATTACAAGAAGACTTGTTTTGAAGAAGCCAATCTTGATGATTGTCTAGCTCTGATACCAAATGTTAAGAACCCAATATCAAAATAGCATAAAAACCTCAGAATAAGTACTCTACGCCTTGAAAAAGAGAGAAATTTAGATAATAATCCTCTTCAAGGGAGTGACCTCCTTATACATCACATGAATTCACAAATACAATATGATTCCAAATGAAAAGGTCTCCTTGGTATATATAGGAGACTAGGAGGTACAATTACAACTAATGGAACCAAACTAACATAAATAAAATAACAATACTAATGTAATATTCCCCAATTAATGGGTAATGTGCCATGATTTAGGGCTTAACATTCTGCATGAAGAACTCATCTTCCCATGTTGACTCTTCCACTGGTAGGTTATTCCATTTGAGGAGGTACTTCGTGATTGCTCGATTTGTTAGTTGCTTAATCCTTGTTTCAAGGATTGTTTCTGGTTCTAGTATGATTTTCCCTTCTTCATTAATCTTTGGTAAAATATTTTGTACTAGGATATTGATGTTGATTACCTTATTTAAGTAAGAAACATGGAATACTAGATGTACATGTGAAGATGGAGGAAACTCCAATTTGTAAGCCATACTTCCAATCCTTTGCAAAACCTTATAGGGGCCATAATATTTGGGTGATAATTTTGTTGGGTATGTGTTATATTCTTTGCACGAGTAGTAGTGTTGGAGCGTATGCACCGGGTGCGCAGGGGTTCGGGGGCAGCGCCCCTGAATTTTTTTTTTGCATCGGGACCGCATTATATTTAGGTGGTTTTTCGGCACATGGTTTCTTTGCTGATGGTTTTCTATTTACGATTAAGGAATTAGGGTTTTGGACTAATCCAAGTCATTGGGTTAGGGTTTTGGATGTCGTTGGCTCCTATATGTATTTTGTATTGTAAACATTGTAACATGATGAATAATATAGAATATGATGGTTTTCCAAGTTTGGGTTTCCAGGGGAAAAATATCTGTGTAATGTTTGTATTTTCCATTGTATCTTTTCTGTTCTTTTTCAGAATATTTGTTTTCAGTAGATATTGTACAAGGTTAGAATTTACATTTGGTATCAGAGCCTTATTGGCTTCAGGGGGACGCCTTTGTGGTCAAGGGTTTGGCTCGAGATTGTGATAAGCCTTGTTATAGTGGGAGATCTACGATATGGCTTTTTCAGGTGAAAATAAATGGAAAGCAATTCGAATATGGAGATCGAGAAGTTTAATGGGAAATTTTTTGAGCTGTGGAAGCTCAAGGTGGAGGATTTGTTGGTGGACAAAGATTAGTGGATTGTGGTAGATCCAGGTACTGCACCTACAAGAGATTCTGCAGATGACTGGAAAAATTTGGATCAGAAGGCAAAGAGCACAATACGACTGTGTCTCTCCAATTCAGTATTACTGAATGTGTCAGAGGAAGCTACAACCGAGGATTTATGGGAAAAGTTGGGGAAGTTGTATCAGTCTAAGTCCCTGGTAAATAAACTATTCCTGAGAAAGAAGCTGTATAACCTGAGGATGAGAGATGGAGACTTGGTGGCAGAGCATTTGAACGCCTTCAATACTGTGGTAAGTTAGTTAGTATCTATTGAGATTAAAATTTCAATTGAAGATAAATGTATCAGTTTGTTGTGTTCTTTACCATAATTTTGGGATAGTTTGGTTGTGGCCATAGGTAGTAATACAACTTCCTTAAAGTTTGAAGAAGTGGTCTCATCCTTGTTGTCGGAGGAGATGAGACATAATAATATGGAATGACATAGCACAAACACATTATTTGCAAGAGGACGTTCCCAGGAAAGAAATAGATCTAATTTCTCAAGTGGGAGATCTAAGTCTAAGGGTATATTTAAATCTCCCGGAAAGTTTGTAAGGGTATGTTGGAGATGTGGAAAAGAAGGGCACTACAAGAAGCAGTGTAGATCCAAAGTTGAGAAAAAGAAGGGATCTGAAGAATCTTCTTCTACGGAAGAAAAGAACTCCAGGGAAGAAGGAGGGGATGTGTACTTAGCCTCTTCAAGCACAGATGCAGATCATGAGGCATGGTTGGTTGAATCTGGTGCATCCTTTCATATGACTCCCCACAGGGAGTGGTTCTATGAATATGAAAGGTATGATGGAGGTAATGATTTGACAACCAAAATCATAGGAAGAGGAAGAGTCAAGTTGAGGCTCATATATGGAAGGATTAGAACACTTCTTGGTGTTTTGCACATCCCAGGTTTGGCCAAAAATTTGATTTCTATAAGAAAAATGGATGATGTAGGGGTAAAAACAATATTTGAAAAGGAAACTTGCAGGATGGTTCGAGGAGAAATGGTGTTGCTAAGGGGAGTTCAGTTTGGAACTCTATATAAGCTGAAAGGAAGAACTATTAGTGATGGGTGTAATAGTTCAATTGTTCCTGATATTGGATTTGAAGAAGAAAGAACTCCTACAGTCTCTGGAGAAAAGGTTATGTTGTGGCATCAAAGACTAGGTCATATCGGAGAGAAGGGTCTTCGACTACTACATGGTAAAGGTATGGTTGAAGGTATGTCTAACTACTCTCTGGATTTTGATTTCTGTGATGATTGTCTATATGGGAAGCATGATCGGGTAAGATTCCCCTTTGGTGCAATGAGGGCAGAAAGAATTTTACAGCTAGTTCACAGTGATGTTTTTGGACCTGTGTTGGTCCCATCATTGGGAAAATCTATGTACTATGTCTCATTTACAGATGACTTCTCAAGGAAGACTTGGATATATTTCCTTAGGAAGAAATCTGAAGTCTTTGACAGGTTTAAAGAGTTTAAGGCTCTTGTTGAGAATCAAACAGAGAAAATAATTAAGGTGTTGAGGACAGATAATAGTGGAGAGTTCTACGGAAATGAATTTGAATAATTCTATAAGAAGTGCGGTATAGAAAGGAAGAAGACTACTCCATATACACCTCAGTAGAATGGAGTTGCAGAAAGGATGAACATGACGCTGATGGAAAAAGAAAGGTGCATGCTCAGTGGTGCCGAGTTAGGGAAAGAATTCTAGGCAGAGGCAGTGGGTACTGCATGTTACCTGGTCAACAAATCACCCTCATCAGTGTTGGATGACAAGACTCCACAAGAGGTATGGATTTATAAGGAACCTTCTCTCACACATCTCAAGGTTTTTGGTTGCGATGCATATGTTCATGTTCCAAAGGAAAACATGAGTAAGCTGGATAAGAAGGTTGAAAAGTGTATCTTTATTGGATATAAAGATGGTCTCAAAGGTTATAAGCTTTGGAACCTATAAACTAAGAAGGTAGTGTATAACCGAGATGTGGTATTTAGAGAAATGAATAATGTTGTTAAACAAGAAGTCCTACCAAGTAAGGAAGAACCAGAGAAGATAGAGTTTGATTTAAAGGATGATGAATCAGAATCTACAGAAGAACATGAATCATAAGAAGAAGATCCTCATACTCTAGTATTGAGGATATCAGATCGAGAAAGAAGGCTACTGGAAAGGTATAGTCCATCTGATTTCCATTCAAATTTTTCTTTGTCTATTACTGATGATGATCCTAGAATTTTTAGGGAGGCAATGGATTTAGAGGATGGAAATCTCTGGAAAAGGGCTATGGACGAAGAAAGGGAATCTTTGGATAAGAATGAGACTTGGGATCTAGTGGAGTTTCCAAATGGAAGAAAGTCTTAGAATATAATGGATGTGCTTGTTTTACCATTGACAATATCGTTTTTGTCACCCAACCATAGGCCGAAGCCACCCTACGAGCACCTTAACCTTGACAAAGAATCACTCTGGAAGAAAACCCTAGGCTAGATAGCCAAACAAAGGGTAGTGCTCCTTTCCCCAAGGATAGCACACCAAAAAGATCTGATCAGATAGTCCAAACCCTAACCAAGAGATAGTCCAAGCCAAACGTGATCTACTAGCTGCAATGACAACTCTCCTCCAAACCTTCACACAAAACTGGGCATTGCAGTGCGCACAAGTGCTGCTCTAATATTATGAGACTGCATGGCAGAATGAAGACTGACCTCCTATATTTATATTAATTCTAGATAACTTCCTGGGCCGACTTCTCATTCTGGGTATCTGTCTTGAGGTTGTTCTTCATACGCTCTTTGTTCAATTTCTCTTTAGAACAGTCTTTGCATTCATCTAATGTAGAATTCCAATCCATGGATATTGCGAATGATATAAAGACTCATGTAGAGGTATGTCTGGTTTATTGGAACAAGTAATCATCATAGTATTCTCCCTCCATCTGGGAGAACCTCTAGTTCTGAATCTTTCAATGCTTGCATATATACACTATTCTTCATCACAACTTCCAGTTCCTCTTCTTGATTTCTTTTATTGAGTTCATATCAGGTTGGTAATCTTGTGATTCTTAATATAGTGACTGGTTGTTCTGGCTTCTTTTTCTTGGAATCTTCATGTTCTTCTTGATGTTTTTATTTAGCTCTTGGGTCCATGGAGTTTCTTATATATTCCATGCCCTAAATATTTCACTTCTTCCTTTCATTATAGAATCATGGATGTGGATGGACAACCAGGGATATTTTAAGGCTTCTCTTCTAAGAAGACTTCTTCTAAGGTTGAACTGAACACGTACTGTCTTTCATGGCTGCTACCATGGATATATACTTCATCATCTTTGAGGGATCATAGGATTAGCTCCCTCCTAATCCTTGCTTCATGTATGAGTGCATATAATCAGCTCCCTCCATCTAACAGATTCCACGCTTCCATATGCATCCTTATTGTCTTCTGCAATATATAATTGGCTCCCTCTGTCTAACATAGTCCACGCTTCCATCTTATTGTCTTCTACAAAACGTCATAAGTCTTTCTCCAATTTCCTCTTGATTGATGACTTCTTTCTATCTTTTGCTTCTTATAAGTCTCTTCATGATTGATTCTGATTTCGCTTATCTTATAATAGCTTCCACATGATTTGTTTGATGTATTTCATCCTTTCATGTGTATTTATCTAACTTGTATAATGATAGCAATCCTTATCTTGTTGTTCTTCCATAGGTATAGTTCTTCTTGGAACACATTATCTTCCAAGAGATAGATATACAAGATATGTACATGAACTAAGAAGAGTATTGTTACCTTCAGAAGAAGAAATATCTTTCATCATGATTAGTCTTCTTTGTAAGTTCCTTTTCTTCGGCAACTGATGCTTCATGTTTCTCCGTCCTTTTCTTTAGCTCGGGACAATGATTCTTGTAGTGACCATACTTTTGATAGTTGAAGCATTGTATTTCCGAAATATCTTTCTCTTGATTTGGCTTCCTCCTTGAACCAAGCTTCCTTTTGTTCCCGAAATTCTTGAATCTTGTTGTGAAGGCTTGATCATCGTACTTGTTTTGGGGTTTATCTTTTGCACTGATCCTGGATTCTTCTTGAGCACATCAAGTCCAAAGTTCTTCATATGTAGGATACTCCTTCCTTGTGTTCATGCTTGCGGCAAATGCATCCCATGTCTTGGGAAAACCATTGAGTACTATGTTTACCAATTCCTTCTTTGAAATGATCTCTTCAATAGCTTGTAGTTGATCTCTTAAATGGGAGATCCTCACAAAGTGTGATGTTATGCTATCATCATCATTCATCTTCATGTCATGGAGCTCATTCTTTAGACTCATTATTTGTCCAATGTTTCTGACTAAGAAGAGGTTTGTTAGGGCATCATACATATTCTTCGATGAGTGAAGATGGGAGATGTAGGATATCAAGTGGTCTTTTATAGAGTCCACTATGATACTCATGACATTGATGTCACCATCTTTGAACTTCTCCATAACTGCAACATTCTGCAGTTCCTTCTCTTTTCCTTCTTCAAACTCTGGTTCCACGATATCCAACACTTTATTCTTGGAAAGGATGAGGTCAATCCTTGTCTTCCACGCTCTAAAGTTAGAATCTCCATCTAACTTGTTTTCTGACTTCATAGAGTAGGTCATGGCTTCTTTGACTTTGTCAACCCTAGATTTGACCAAAAACTCAAACTTGACGTCATGCCTTGTTGAGAATACCATGAGATGCGCTAGGATAGGGTGCACTGATCTATCCATAAATTAGGTTAATCCCTTCACTTAATGTTCCTCATCGAGAGGATTAGGGTTTCTGCAACTACACCTGCTAGTAACCCTAGTGATAATGCTTTGGTGACTACTCCTGCTAGAAACCCTAGCGACAGTTCTTCGACAAGCTTAATATCCTTATGGCTATGTTTCCTTCCAATGGTTAGACTAAATGAAGGAGGTGTGGGCCCATAACTAGTTAGAATATAATGGATGTTCTCATTTTACCATTGATAATATCGCTATTGTCACCCAACCATAGGCCGAAGCCACTGTTGGCACAGGGGTAGACCCAGGGTTCAGCTCCAAGAGCGCACCAACAAGCCCAAGCTACTGGCCCTTTCGGAAACACCTGGGAAACATATGCAGTCTCACCTGAAGAAGCTATGAGGTGGTTGCAGGACAAAGATTTCTAGAACTAGGGGAATATCAAGTGGACCTATCACAACAACAACACAACATGCATCTATCACTTCTCAAGCTAGATATACCCTGCACATTTCATAGATCTGATCTAATACAACAATGAAAATAAAAATATAACAATGCAAGAGATCAAGGCATCAATCACACACATAACACCAGATGTACGTGGTTCACCCTCTCTCTAGGGCTACATCCACATAACTGTGCTTATGATTTATTAAGGTAAGCTTACAGTTCTTGTCTGTGCTCTCAACTAGCAGATCTTATCTCTTCTCCCTCTTCCTCTCCCCTTCCTGCACACCCAACTGTAGGACTGATCTTTGCACACAGCTGAAGATCTTACAATCTCTGAAGGCACTTTCTCAGTACTTCTTTCTCACAATACAATAATCTCTCTCAATACTGTAGCTAGATCATCAACAATATCACACCAAAACAACAACAACAACAATAACAACAACCCTAACCTGGGTCCTCTTGACCTTTATTTATACATTACAATATCTCACTGACAGCCTTAGGCCGAAACCTAGGTGCCAAAACCCTAAATACCAAAACCCTAGGTGTCTAAAACCCTAGGTTAACTTGACCCGCTTTTTCCGGGCTTTGCCAGCCTGTCTTTCCTTTCTTTCTGCATGGTGCTAGTGATGGATTTTTCCGCTTGCTGAGCTGTCCTCGATCCATATTCCTTGATTACCAGTCATCCTTGATCCTCTCATCCAACGACTTTCTTTTTTGAACTTCGCTCCATCTTTTCTGCTCTTTTGCTTACTTTGACCCAGTGGCAGTCACTGTGTCTCCCGTGAAGTTTGAATTTTACCTTTTCTTCCTTGTTCTTCACTTCCTTCCATACCCAAGGGCCAATAGGCCCCAAACACTCACTTGTGACTTGTCCCGAGGCACTTTGGATCCGATCCCTTTGTTTTTCTTCGACTTTGGACTGCGCAGGGAAACCTTGGTTTCTACTTTATGCCTCCTCTCCCTCCTTGTGCAGACTTCCTTTTCTGTGTCTGGTACCTAGTTTCAACTACACCTGGTACCTAGACCCTTTTCCTGTTGTTTTTACTGAGAGCTGCGAGGCAGCTGGTTGTCATAGTACAACTTCAACAGACTCCCATTCACCAATCCTTCCTTCCAGTCTCCCTTCAATTTTTTCAGTTGCGCAACTCCTTCTTCTGTAACATAGGAGATCTCATATGGTCCAAGCCAATGCGTTTTGAACATCCCTGGGTGTCTTATAAAATTACTATCATACACCAGTACTAAATCACCTTGCTTGAGTGCCTTCTTCTTAATGTTCCTGTCATGATATACTATCTTGTTGATGAAGTGTGTGCCTTAATCGCTCATAAGGATCTTAGGGCATCCAAACCTGGTTATTATGTCATCAAATATAAATCATGTAGTTGTAGTTGCACTACAGTCCTTGACTGCTTTGGATTTGGCCCATCTGGTTAAGTATTCTGTCATGGTAATGATATACCTAGCAACTGTGTGCTTCCCTGGTGGGTTTATGGGTCCCATGAAGTCAATGGCCCATTTTTCAAATGCTTGTAGGGTCATCCGTGGTGCTAATGGAATTTCATCTCATCTAGATGGTTTCCCAACTCTCTGGCACACATCACAGGCTCTATCATAATCCTTAGCATCTCTGTGTAAGGTAGGTCACCAAAGGCCAACCCAGAACCTTCTATGCAGTTGCTTTCCCTGCGTAATGTCCTTCTGCGATGCCTTCATGAGCTTCTGTGAGGATCCATGGTCGCTCTGTTTCCATAATGCATCTTGTTAGTATCTCATTAGGTCCCATCTTGTATAGTTGACCAACTATCAGTGAAAAGTATGCAGCATGCACCACCCGTTGTTTCTTCTAGGGAATTGTAAACTCACTAGGCACCATTCCTGTTGACAAGAACTGGACAATGTCTGGAAAGTGGTCATCAATCTTTCTAATGGCGAGTAGTTGTGCGTCCGACAATGTATCCTCCAAACTGGTGGGTTCTTCTCCATGTTCCAACCTCAATAGGTGGTCAGGGCCCTTGTTCATTTTTCCTGGCTTAACTATGATTTCAAAATCATATTCTTGAAATAGCAGAAGCCAACTGCATATCCACCCCCTCAACACTGGCTTGTTGACCAGGTATTTCAGCACGGAGTGATCTGTAAACATTTTGAAGTGTCCTCCCAACAAGTAGTGGCATAATTTCTTTAACGCATACACCATGCCTAGTCCTTCTCTTTCTGTAGTGGTGTAGTTGATCTCCGTTGTAGATAGCTTCTTGCTAGCAAAAGCTAATGGATGGTTGATCTCCCCTTCTCCTGGTTGTGCCAGTACTGCTCCCAATGCAATAGAAGATGCATCGACTTGCACATGAAACTCCTTGTTCCAATATGGAAAAACCAAAATGGGTGTAGTGACCATCTTCTGTTTCAACATGTCGAAGCTCTGTTGGCATTCGTCTGTCTAGCCAAACTGACAGTCCTTCTTCAATAGCTTCTCCATCAGTGTTGTGATTTGGGCATAGCCTTTAATGAATTTCCTATAATATCCAGTATGTCCTAGCGTAGTGTGCAGTTGTTTGATTGAAGTAGGAGGTGGAAAATCAACTATAATTGCAATTTTAGATGGATCAACCAGCAAGCCCTGCTTGCATTCAATATGGCCTAATAATACTCCAAATGGTGAGAAGAAGATGCACTTCTTCAAATTCAAAGAAATTTGACACTGCCTGCATTTATCCAACATTAGCCTTAGACATTCAATATGATTTTTCAACAAACTAAACACAGTCCAGTCATCAAAATATGCTTCTAAAAAATTATGAAAAAATTCTTTAAACGCTTCGACTACCACCCTGGAAAAGATGGCTGGGGAATTCTTCAGTACAAATGGCATCATTGTATATTGGTAGGATCCCCATTCTGTGGCAAACGTGGTCTTGTGGTGGTCCTCCTTAGCAATCTGGATCTGATGGTATCATGAAAATCCATCTGTAAAAGAATATACCTCCTGGCCTCCCACGTTTTCTAATACTTCATCAGTGAATGGTGTAGGGAAAGGGTCATGTAGAAATGCATCATTCAACTTCCTGAGGTCCACACATATCTTGATTTCTCCTGTCTTCTTGTCTTGTACCACCATAGGGTTGATCCACTCTGATTCTTCGACAGGTTCAATAATCCCTGCTTCCATCATTCTGTCAAGCTCAATCTTCACTTTTTCCTTGTATTCTGGATTCAATCTGTAGGGTATTTTCTTGATTGGCTTTGTACCTGGTTTCAAAGGTATTCTCATATCTCCCATAGGTCCTTTTATACCCTTCATATTAGTGAACTTGGTGGGAAACAAGTCTTGATATTCGTGCAAAAACTCTGTAATCTTGTCAATGGTAGCAGCATCCCAATAATCTCTGACATTGGCAAGATTTGGTGTCTCCTCTGTTCCAATATTGACCTTTTTGTTCTTGATTGGCTGACCAATAAATGGTAGCTCAACTCCTGGTCCCTCCACATCTATTTGGCCTTCTGTCTCAGTGATGTTTACCTTCCTTGAATCATCGTCATCATCGACATTGATGTTGTAGCAAATCTGCAATTTTTGGAGAGGCATAGTCCATTCGTCCTCTTCTTGTTCCATAGGGAGGCTAGATGCATCCTCGAATACCTTATGTCTCATGGTCTGAAATACTTGGTCTACTGAAGGATATTCACTTTCAAATGCAAAGGTGGTGACAAAATTCTGAATCATTCCCAATCTGCAGTGACAAGGCACAACTCCACTTGTAGGTACCAATTGATGGGGGTCGTATCCAACATGTTAATGAATCTGTGCACCCATTGTTCTTTAGGAATGTCACTCTAGGCCTCTTCACAACTTCGTACATGGTCCTTTGGGAAACTTCGACCAATATACCTTACTTCACAACTTATTGCTTGTGCTGAGAACCGTGTTGTCATCAAGGTTCAACATTGTGTCCATTCTGTGATGTTTCTTTTATGCGCCCCCCACCATCTTGTTGGTGTGGCTTTTAGGGCCTCATCCATTGCCAACAATATCTATTGTATTGGTACACTTGTTTCAAAATATTATAGGAAGGTTTCTAAAGGGTTCAGACCATCAAATGTGGGTAAAGTGCTGACTGTTGTGCCGATCCAACGAACTTCTCTTGTTAATATAGCACATCTTCTGGTAGATAATTCATACATCTAGTTCTACCAGTTCTCCAACGCTTCTTCTGAATCTGATGATCATGCACTATCACTTCACCAGCTCATATTCCCATCAACCGTAGGGTTTATGTAATCCTACTATCTGGCTTTTAGTTTGTAGATGTTTTCCAGTTCATATGCATGGCCTTCTTCTCTGATGGGCTCTGTGTATCGCTAACCCTCATATGGATATAAGGGTGCAATTACCCGAAGGCCATCTCTTTCAAATGTCATATTCCTTTTCTTTAAATCAAAGGCCCAATCAATTCCTAGCAATGCAGGGTAAGGGCAGCTATCATCAACAATTTCAATTACCTCAAAATATGCAAAGGTTCTAACTCCGTCGATGTCCACAGGGACATGCTCCAATCGTCCAAATGGGATGAAAACTTGTTGATTATCCATTCTAATCCTGATAGGCGAATAGATCAGCTTAGGCTTTCCCATCAGTGCCCAAGTTTGCTTCGTCATGACATTGACCTCCGACCCTAAGTCGAGGACCACATAGTCTATATCATACTCTCCTATTTGAGCATTCAAGTGTAATTATTTATTTGTCCTTCTCTTCTTACCAATTTGGTGCACTGCCTTGCTTAGTAGGGGGTATATCCTTCCTAGCTCATATTGTCTGATTAAGTTATGCAACTCTTGTACAATGCTTTTATCTTGAATTAACTTAACACAAGTGCATATAAATTCCGTGAGTTTTCTTACCTCTTTTCCTTCTTCTTGTAAAGAAGACTGATCAAATTCCTGAGGCATTCCATATTCTTTTATTTCTGGTCGTGTTTTTGATGAAGAGCCTTGATCTGCTTTGAACTCTTGCCTTTCTTCTTAAAAAAATTTCCTTTCTTTCTTCGCATCAAAGATTTGAGTCTTTTCTACAGCTTTTCTGATTCCTGAGTCTTCTACAATCTTCCCTTTGGTGACTCTATCCTGTCTTATAGCAACACCTCCTTGAGTAATAAAAATGAATCTAGGATTAGCTCCGTAGGGTTCTTCTTTGATCAATTGTATTTGTGGGTTCTACTGAGGTCGCCATTTCTCCTAGAGCTTAGCCAACAATACTGGACAATCCTCAATGACATGCTCAAAGGAGTTACAATAACTGCAAGTGGTACAAGGGTTCTGAAAGTCCCTTGCTAGATGTCCTGGCTGTGCACAGTTATAACAGATTATTTGTCCTCGGCCTTGACCCATTCCTCCTCCTCGTCCTCTTCCTCTGTATCCACCGAGAGGGTTGAAGTTTCCTCTTCCCAGGGAGTTATACTGCACATTGTTTCCTTCTTGATGTAATTCACCTTGAATCTTGTATATGTCTCTTGATCTTCCATGCATGATATCGTAATCTATGCAATATCTATCATCATTCCCTACTGATTTACAAAATGTGCAATAGAAGTTTTTAGGGGTCTGAACATATTTCTGGATGTAGTAGCACTGACTAGGGTGATGTTGATTTTTGCATACTTTGCACCAAGGTAAGGTGACTTGCTTCAAGGGGCTCGGAGATCCAGAAGCCAAGTATTCATTGAATAGAGGGCAATGTTCCTTGTCACGACCTTCTAATCTGGATCTGACACACCAGATGTCTTCCATTTTGTATTTTCCCTTGTCTTTCTTCATGTCTTCGACCTGTACAGAAAAACTAGTTAGCTGACTCAATATCTGACTCATACCTGAGATGGATTCTCCCATAGGGGCTGATTCCAGCTTCATTGTGATCTCCAATGCTTCTGCCTGCGAAGCAATCTTCTACTGCATCAAGGGGACTCTGATATGTGGTAAGAGAGCACCGATGAACCATTCTTTGTTTTGCTCGTACAAGATGTTAAAGGTCAATCTTCCTGTAAGGGTCTTGAATCTCTGATCGAACTCCTAAACAGGTTTGGCTACCTTTTGCTTGATCTCTTTCAGTTCTGTAATACATTGTGAATCCGACTTAGGTTTCTTAAATTCTGCAATCAGTGCATTCTTGATCTCATTCAATGGCTTAGGCTGCGGAAGTCCTTGGACAACCTTCATGTACCAATTCAATGCATAGTCTCTCAGTGTAGTGCTAAACTAGTTTCTTTTAACAGCTTCATCAGTAATATTTTTAATGTTCCACACAGCCTCACACATGAATCAATGCTGATCAGGATCTTCAAATCCATCTCCTCTAAAGATAGGGAGCCTCATCTCATCTACCATGAAGTTTCCTAGGTTTCTTGTCTGAGTGGATGTTGAATTGCTAGTAATAGTTCTTTGCGAACTCTGGTGACTTGGAATGTTCTGATTACTTAGCGTTTATGAAACAAAGAGAGGATTGATATTACTTACTTCAATAGTTTGCACAATTCCTAAGGTTTCTAGCTTGTTTCGGCGAAGTTCTCCAGCTGCTTCTTCCTCTGGCCCCACAGATCCTGAATGTTCTTCATCTGTTAGATCTACCTCTTCTCCACTATAGAAACCTTCTTCTCCATAGTTTTTCTTAAATAGGTTCTCAAGGTGAACCCATCGAAATACTCTTCCACTGCGTGTATGTCCAACTTCCGTGTTGTTGTCCCTGTCCGATTTCTTGAACATTAGCCTTTTCAAATCCACCCGATCTATTGTATCTTCAAGATGTTCTTTTCAAGCAACAACATCTTGATTCTCAGCTTTAGAAAGTGATTTTTTTTTCCTTTGGGTCCTTTGAAAAAGTATCTCTCAGCTTGGCTATACGATTCTATTATGTCAACAAAAAACTCAGTGATATACCCTCCAATGGTACTATCAAACCAATTACCTACTGCTCTGGATATGACATTATCAACTCTTTTGACCTTCTAGATCAACGCTGGAGTCCACACCATAGGGGATCTAGGTCTGATCTTGATCTGGGTATCAACTAACCTAGCCAACCACTCAAACAAATATTGGTGGATTCATCCAAAGAAGATCTCATGAATGTCAGTGAAGATGTATCTTTGTAGCCAATCTTCAGTATTCAACTTAGGGTTCTTGTTTTGGGCTTCAACAAAGTCCCTCTCTTGATCTTCGATCCACTTTTGAATCTCTGTCTTCAATGGGAACCACCTTGACATTCCCTCATGAATATTCCTGTCCCGAAAACAGAACCATTTGTTGGCACAGGGGCATACCCAGGGTTCAGCTCCAAGAGCGCACCAACATACCCAAGCTATTGGCCCTTTCAACAACACCTGCGAAGTAGATGTAGTCTCACCCAAAGAAGATATGAGGGGGTTGCAAGACAGAGATGTCTACAACCAGGGGAATATCAAGTGGATCTATCACAACAACAACACAACATGCTTGAATCACTTCTCAAGCTAGATCTACCTTGCACATTTCATAGATCTGATCTAATACAACAATGAAACTAACAATATAAAATGAAAGAGATCAAGGCATCAATCACACACATAATACCAGATGTACATGGTTCACCCTCTCTCTAGGGCTACGTCCACAGAACTATGCTTATGATTTATTAAGGTAAGATTATAGTTCTTGTGTGCGCTCTCAACTAGCAGATCTTCTCTCTTCTCCCTCTTCCTCTTCCCTTCTTCGCACCCAGCTGCAGGACTGATCTTCACACACAACTGAAGATCTTACAATATCTGAAGGCTCTCTCTCATCACTTCTTTCTCACAATACAATAATCTCTCTCAATACTGTAGCTAGATCATCAACAATATCACACCAAAACAACATCAACAACAACCCCAACCCAGGTCCTCTTGACCTTTATTTATACATTACAATATCTCACCGACAGCCTTAGGCTGAAACCTAGGTGCCAAAACCCTAAATACCAAAACCCTAGGTCAACTTGACCCACTTTTTCCGGGCTTCGCCAACCTGTCTTTCCTTTCTTCTTGCGTGGTGCTAGTGATGGATTTTTCTGCTTGCTAAGCTGTCCTCGATCCATCTTCCTTGCTTACCTGTCATCCTTGATCCTCTCGTCCAACGACTTTCTTTTCTGAACCTCACTCCATCTTTTCTTCTCTTTTTCTTACTTCGACCCAATGAAAGTCATTGTGTCTCCCACGAAGTTCACTTTTTACCTTTTATTCCTTGTTCTTCGCTTCCTTCCATAACCAAGGGCCAACAACCACCCTCCGAGCACCTTAACCTTGACAGAGAATCACTCCGAAAGAAAACCCTAGGCTAGATAGCCAAAAAAAGGGTAGCGCTCCTTCCCTAAGGATAGCGCACCAACAAGAGCTGATCAGATAGTCCAAACCCTAACCAAGAGATAGTCCAAGCCAAACGTGATCTGCTAGCTGCAATGGCATCTCTCCTCCAAACCTGGGCACAAACCTGGGCACTGTAGTGTGCACAAGTGCTTCTCTTCAATTCTGAGACTGTCTGCCAGAATGAAGACTGGCCTCCTGTATTTATAGTAATCTGGCTAACTGTCTGGGTCGACTTCTCATTCTGGGTATCTGTCAATTCAGTATATATTATTTCTTCTGGTCGACTTCTTCTCTTGGAGGCTAATAACCTAATACAAGTTATCTTCTTGTTTCGACATGGATTCTAGGGTTATTATCCAACTCATTAGGGTTTCTTCTTGCTTCTCGGAGTATTCTATTCTCATTAGGTTTACACGTGGAGGTAAATACCTCCCGCAGCTACCATAATATCAGAGAAATCCCATTGGGAGAAAATGGGTATTTAAAAAGAAGTTGAATGCAAAAGGAAAAGTGGAGAAATATAAAGCTCGGTTAGTAGCAAAGGGTTATTCCCAGGTTGAGGGAATTGATTTTGGTGAGATTTTTTCTCCTGTTGCCAAGTTAACCTCCATAATATTTCTGTTATCTGTTGTTGTTGCATTTGATTTTGAAATAGAACAAATGGATGTGAAGACAACATTCCTACATGGGGATCTAGAAGAAGAAATATATATGAAGCAACCAAAAGGTTATGTTGTGAAGGGAAAGAAGGAGCTGGTATGTAAGCTGAAAAAGTCCCTGTATGGTTTAAAACAATCACCAAGAATGTGGTATCAAAAATTTGATACTTATATGTTGGGACTTGGATTCAAAAGAAGCAAAGAAGATCACTGTGTGTATTTTAAATTAATTGGTGATCATTTGATTTATTTTGTCTTATATGTGGATGACATGTTGCTGATAGGAAACAACAAGGAGATTATCCAGGATGTGAAAAATTAGTTGTCCTCTAAATTTGACATGAATGATCTCGGTTATTCAAATTTCATTTTGGGCATGAAAATTAAAAGAGATCGGAAAAGGAGGAAACTCTGGTTAAATCAGAGAAAATATGTCAAGACAATATTACAGAGGTTTAATATGCAGGAATGTAAACTAGTCAAGGTTCCTATTCATGTTGGTGTAAAGTTATTTGCGGATCAGTGTCCCAAGACACATGAAGAAGAGGAGGACATGTCTCATGTTCCATATGTGAGTGCAGTTGGAAGTTTGATGTATGCAATGGTCTATACTAGACCAGACTTTGCACATGCAGTGGGAGTTTTGAGCAGGTATATATCAAAACTAGGGAAGGAGCACTGGACAACAGTAAAAAGGGTTTTCAGGTACTTGCGTGGCACTGCTAGCTATGGATTGTGCTACAAAGGAAGACCTGGATTGGATAGAGTGGTGGATATACATGGCTTTGTGGATGCAAATTGGGTTGGAGATTTGGATCATAGGAGATCTACAAGTAGGTATGTGTTTAACCTGTTTGGAGGAGCAATAAGTTGGATGAGCAAAAGATAGGTTGTAGTGGCACTTTCAACTACAGAAGTTGAATACATGGCAGTCAATCATGCAAGTAAGGAAGCAGTATGGTTGCAAAGATTGTGTTTAGGTATTGGGTTGGTACAACAAGTGGTAAGGATAGAGTGTGATAGTCAGAGTGCAATTTTTCTGGCGAAGAACCCTGCTTATCATTCAAAGAAAAAGGACATTGATGTTCAATATCACTTTGTGAGAGACATGATTGAAGAAAAGAAAGTATCACTGATGAAGGTGGACACTTTGAAGAATGTTGCAGACTCATTAACAAAATCCATGAGCACTGAGAAGTTCTCTTGGTGTAGAGGATCTATGGGCATTGTTGCCTTGGATTGTTGACTATGTAAACCTGTAACCCCCTGTATGCAAAGAAAACAACAAGTGGGAGAATGTTGGGTATGTGTTATATTATTTTCACGAGTAGTAGTGTTGGAGCGTATGCGCTGGGCGTGTAGGGGGTTCAGGGGAAACACCCCCAATTTTTTTTTCTACATCGGGACCGCATTATATTTAGGTGGTTTTTCAACACACGGTTTCTTTGCCAATGGTTTTCTATTTCCGGTTAAGGAATTAGGGTTTTGGACTAATCCAGGTCATTGGATTAGGGTTTTGTATGCCACTGGCTCCTATATGTATTTTGCATTGTAAACATTGTAACATGATGAATAATATAGAATATGCTGGTCTTCTCGGTTTGGGTTTCCAGGGGAAAAATCTTTGTGTAATGTTTGTATTTTCCATTGTATATTTTTTGTTCTTTTTATGAATATCTATTTGCAGTAGATATTGTACAAGGTTATAATTTACAAATTTGGTGTCCTTATTTTTTTTTTTCTTGAGAGAAATATGTTTATATTGTTTTAGTCTCATAAATACCCAATCTCCCACTTCAAATTCCCCTTCACTACGATGTTGATTTGCATGTTGTTTCATCCTATTTTATACCATAACCAAGTTGTCCTTCAATAGTTTGAGAACCTCTTTTTGGTTCCCTATGTGGTCCTCCACCACTTGAACCTTTGTATTCCCTTTCAAGGGTGATGTAATGGATGGAGGATGATATCCATAAAGTGCTAGAAATGGGGACATTTTTTATGAAGTATGGAAGGATGTATTGGATGTTGGATTACTGAGAGGGGGGGTGAATAAGTAATAGAGCAATTATAATCCTTTTTAAACCAAATAATACAAGTGTTATATCAATGTATAATTATCATCCAATAATGACAAATGAACAATAATACACATACACAGTACACCAATGTTTTACGTGGAAACCCAAAGTGGGAGAAAACCACATAATGTTTTTTTTGATATGTATTGAATAATTACATTCATTGGAAGCACCAACTTCCTTTGTTTTCCAGCTGCAACTGGAAGGAGGCTCCAACCCCCTAGTTTCTCAGGATACAACTTGAGGGAAGCTCCAAATCCCCAATTCTCTGGATACAACTAGAAGGAGGCTACAACCTCCTATGTTCTCTATCTACAACCGGAAGGTGACTACAACCACATGTCCTTTCCCTGTCCACCCGCCCTAAAGTAGAAGTAGAATGATGGAACCACTATCACACTATCACTGTGAGATATACCGTTGTAAACTTGTACCATTAAACCTGAACCATGCATCAACCATGAATCAACCTATACCTCAACCTGTAATCAACCTGTACCATAAACAAGTGCATCAACCATGCACCAACCTGTACCAAACAACCTGTAATCAACTTGTACCATAAACAAGTGTATAAAACATGCACCAACCTGTAATCAACCTATACCATAAACAAGTGAAACCAACTATGTACCAAGTATGTACCAATCATGTGTCAACTACTCATCAACTATGACTCATCAATATGTACCAACATCATCAACTATACACCTCATATATGTGCCAACTCATCAACTACTTGTCTCAACCATGTACCCAACATGTATCTTAACCAAAAGACCTCATCAATTTCATCATACAAATATGATTTGTAACTCTGTAATATACCTGGTGTATATTATTACATACCTGCAAACCTTCCTTAACTTTAACAACAAGAGACTAGCATTTTCATCAAAATTTTCTTTAGTCTCACATGACTAGTTTTGGATTAGTCAACAACCCTAACTTGAAATAATCATAACTTTGTACCTATAATGAATAAAGATATGAAACTTATACACAATGTTCTTCAATGTGTTTTATGCAATTCCTCCAGGTTTCACTACTTGGAACCTCTCAGAAAATGAGTTATAGCAAAAATGACATACCTTGCTCAGTTCTAGCTTATTCTAGAGAACTCCCTTGTAGAGAGTGCCCCACATAGAATATTTGTTGAATCGATTTGAAACTATTACAAAGAATACTAAAAGATTTACTCTAACCATAACATTTGGTCTTACTAAATTTGGATCTTTTATGAATAAGTTATGACATTTTTACCCGAACACTTGTTTTAGACTAGTTTCAGGACTAGCCACAAACCCTATTTTCCACGAAGTGTAACTCCAAAAATAAAACAACCCACAAGATGAATTGTTTAACAAATATACTTGGATATTTTTCCTCAATGGAATACAAATTTCACAGTCTGAATCATTCTAGAAAAAAATTATTGCGAAAATGGTGAGATGACCTGTAAATAACATACCTTAGAAAGCATCATCAAAAGAATTTATCCTTCCTTGAATTTCGGCCTTCTTTTCTTCACCTTCCCTCATAAATTCGGCTTAGATATCCTTTGGTTACCTCAGACATCTATAGATATTCAATATGCTCAAGTGTTTTCTAAAATGAGAGAGCCTTTCCTCTTATTTATACTCTCAAGGTAGCTTCCTTAAAAACATCTTCTAGGTCACTTTGCCCACTTTCCTTATTTTAGGGTTAACCCACTTCTAATTTCTCCATTAAATTTATTTATTAAATAATTTATTTTGTATTCACTTTGAATTATAGTACACTCATCACTTCACTTTATTATTTACCTTCTAAAATATCTTAAACCACTTGGACTACTTTGAATTTTTGGGGCTTCTAGATGACATATGAGGGTTCTCCAACTTCGTAAGGCCATAACTCTCAAACAGTGAGGAGTTATGTGACATTCTACATACCACCAAAAATGGAATGGCATGAAATATCCATATAGAATATTATTAGCTGCAAATATATCAAAACTCATACCATTATCCATCAAACAAACTTGGGTCCATTACCCAAACCTAGGTTCTCCAACTTCTCATGGCCATAAATCTCTAACCGTGAGGAGTTATGTGACGTTAAACTTACCACCGGAAATGGAATGACAAGAAATATCCATCTAGGATAGTTTCACTGACAAATTCACTGACCTTCATCTCATTATTCCACAAATAAGCATGGTTTCTCTAACCATACTTCTGGTATAACTCAATCCGCAAAGTGTCTTCTGGTGAGGGATTTCACCATAAGGGGACCACTTTGGAGTTCATCCATTTGTACTTATTATAAACCATGACAAGACAATAATGAGTCATCTTTACATCAAAGAAACTTGGGTCTATTACCCAAACCTTTGTGCTACTAGGCTTTCTTCAAGGGATGACATCAATGACAACCAACCTTAATGAACAATCTCCCCATTTGACATTGATGGCAACACTCTGATGTAAAACTGAAATTATGTCATGCAATACTGAATTCATATCACTCATGCTCCCCCTGGAAACATGCCTCTGTCCTTTGCATCTCTGTGACCATTTCTCCCCCTGGAACCATGCCTCTGTCCTCTGCATCTGATGAATATCTCCCCCTTTGTCATCAATGGAAAATGTATCTTTCCATAAGGGGATGCTCCCCCTAACTGAATTTTCCTCTTTATGGTGCTTCCTCATGTACATCTAAGACATATAAGATAAGCATTCAAAAACATTAATTTCATGGATGATTTTAGGGGCTAAATTTCGCTCATGGGCTAATTTTCCATGGTTTTTCCAAAAACGAGATTCACTATTTTAAAAATGATTCACCCAAATTCTATAGGATAAAATTATTTTACCTTAAAAATCGCCAAAATTTTA
>ML788626.1:539911-559605 GCA_009831015.1 Picea engelmannii
GAAAGTGATACTTGATTGGAATGTGCTTCGTCTTGGAGTGCATCACTGGGTTCTTTGAGATACTGATGGCGCTTGTATTATCACAATAGATTGGAATGGGCTCATCATACTCAACCTGTATATCTGTCAGAGTTTGTTTCATCAAAAGAACCTGTGTACAACATGATGTTGTTGTAATATACTCTGCCTCAGCTGTAGATAAAGATATTGATGATTGTTTCTTGCTTATCCATGATACTGAACACTCACCCAAGTAGAACGCTCGTCCACTGGTGCTTCGTCGGTCATCAATACAATCTACCCAATCTGCATGTGTGTAGGCAATAATTGATAGATCCTTTCCTTTTGGATGCCATAATCCAAATTTTTTTGTTCCTTTGAGATATCTGAAAATCCTTTTCACTGCTAATACATGTGATTCCTTTGGTGTTGCTTGAAATCATGCTACCTTTCCAACTTCCTGCATTACATATGGTCTGGATGCTGTCACATATAGTAGGTTTCCAATCATTGACCTGTATTTCCTCTGATCTATAGACTTTGAATCATCATCTTTGCTCAACTTGCAACTGGTTTGCATGGTAGTGATAACTAGTTTGCAATGTTCCATTCTGAACCTCTTTAGCATTTCTCTGATATACTTGATTTGAGAAATAAAAATTCTTTGGTTGCTTTGACGTATCTGAAGTTCTAGAAAGAAGGATAGTTCTCCAAGTAATGACATTTCAAATTCATTTTGCATATCCTTTGCAAATTTCTGGCTTAACCTGTCATCATCACTACCAAAAATAATATCATCAACATAAACTTCAATTAATAAAATATTACCTTGACTTACCTTGATGTAGAGGTTGTTGTATGCACTTCCTTTTGTGAACCCTACCTATTGTAGATATTTATCCAGTCTAGAGTACCATGCTCTAGGAGCCTATTTTAGACCATACAAGGCCTTCTTTAATTTTCACACATAGTCTGCATTCTCTGACAATTGAAATCCTTCTAGTTGTTCAATGTAGACTTCTTCTTAAAGTTCCCCATTCAGAAAAGATGATTTTACATCCATATGATACACTTTGATATTTTTGGAGCATGCATAAGCTAAAAACAATCATATTGCTTCCATTAATATGATCTGAAGGATCATAATTCTGTACTCTTCTACTAGGTGTCTTTGGAGAAACTTGTTGAACTTTCTCTTTTGTTTCTATCGGATTCTCTTCATCTTCCTCTTCTACTTCTTTTTCATCTTCTGCTTCTTCTTCGAAAGGTTGTTCCATTGATTCATTTTCTTTTTCCTTTGATTTTGATCTGCCTATTTCATCAATTGTTACGTTGATGCTTTCGACAACTTTGTTCAATTCATATTGTAACACTTGTATGCTTTCCTTGTACTTGAGTAACCAACAAGTACTCCTTTGTCCACACGAGACTCAAATCTTCCCATTTTGCCATCTTCTCTTTTGATGTAGCATTTGCTTCCAAAAGCTCTGAAGTGATTCACATTTGCTGGCCTTCCTTTACATAGCTCATAGGGAGTTTTGTCAGTGTTGTTTCTGAGCATTACCCTATTTTGAATGTGAACTATTGTATGCACTGCCTGTGTCCAAAATATATCTGTCAATTTGGAATCCATTAGCATTGTTCGAGCCATTTCCTGTATTGTCTTATTCTTTTTTTCAACAACTCCATTCTGTTGAGGTGTCCTAGCAACGAAGAATTGCATTTTTATTTCATGACTACTGCAGTAGTCCATATATTCATTTGAAGTGAACTCTCCTCCATTATCAGATCTCAAGCATTTGATTTTTGAATCCATTTCATTTTCAACCATTTCCTTGTAGATCTTAAAGTTTTCAAAAGCTTCTGACTTATTCTTGAGAAAGAAAACTGCAATCATTCTTGTATAATCATCGACTAATAACATAAAGTATTTCTCACATTTTAAACCCTTTGTTTTAGTTGGTCCAACTAGATCATTGTGCACAATTTCCAGTGGTCTTGTCGTTGAATATTCCTTTGATTTGAACCTAGTCTTTGTTTGCTTTCCTTGTTGATAATGCTTGCATAAAGTGTTGTTTGGTTTCGTGATATGGGGAATTTATCTGACTACTTCTCTTTTGATGA
This sequence comes from Picea engelmannii, assembly GCA_009831015.1. NCBI lineage: Eukaryota > Viridiplantae > Streptophyta > Pinopsida > Pinales > Pinaceae > Picea > Picea engelmannii. The sequence continues at coordinate 542,036 of ML788626.1, forward strand.
CTTTGACAAGGTTATCAAAATGTATGTGACCCATTCTTCTGTGCCATAGCCAACTTTCATATTCCTTTCCTAGACAACACTTTTCATTTCCAATTTCACTTAACACATATATGTTGCTTGAAGTTCTTGCAACTGTAGCAATCAATTTTCCTGAACCTTCTTTTCTTATCTCGCACTTTTGTGAATCGAAAGTAACTTTATGACCTTGGTCACACATTTGACTCACACTTAGAAGAATATGTTTCATATCTTCTACTAGTAGAACATTTCCTGCCTTTGTATTCTTGTTCCCAATTCGGACTGTGCCTTTTCCAATGATTTTAGCTGAATCATCATTTCCGAAGGAGACTGATCCATCTCTTTCCTTTCTTAATGTAAGAAACATGTCTCTATTACATGTCATGTGTTTTGAACAACCACTGTCAACATACCAACCACGTTTCTTCTGCTTAACTTGTAGAGAGAGTGTACATTCTTCATTGCTATACTGATTCTTCTTTCTTATCCATGTCCTTTTTTGAGGTTCCTGTCTATGACTGTTGTTATTCTGTTGTGTCTCTCTAGGAGGGACTATCATTCTGCAATATTTGGCCATGTGTCCAAAGTTGTTACATTTGTAACATTCCACTTCAGTGCTCAAAGATTCAAACCTGTTGTAGATTCTTCTCTGTGTTTCACTAGGCCTTCTTGGATAACCCTTTTATGTATGACTTTCAAAGTTTTTTATGTTGTTGTTAGCTCTGCAATTCACAACCTTATGTCCAAAATTATTACATGCATAACATAAACCAAAAAATATAGTTTGATACCTCGGAGTTGAAGATCTTCTGAAAGGAGGTGCTCTTATGAATCCTTCTTCTTCTTGAGGCCTATCTGTCTGTTGTTGATTCTGAAATTTGAATCTTCTCGGTTGAGGAGTGTCTCTGTAATATTCCTTGTATATCTTCCTATACCCTTTGATTGTCTCTACATATCTTTTTGGATACATTTCTTGCTCTATTGTTTTGGAGCTTGATCCCTTTTCTGTCTAATTGTATCCAAGTCCGGACTTGTCAAGATGAGATTTTTGAATTCTGATAATGTCATCCAAAACTTTTGAGCTATTCTGCATATTTTTCTTTTGAATATCCTTTCTTAATGTGACAATCTCTGCTTCCAAATTTCCAATGATCCTATCCTTTTCTTCTAGCTGTTCTTTGAGTGCTTCTTCATTTATTTTATCTTCTTCTATTTGAACCTTCAAATTTGTGATCATTTGTTCTAGTTATTGAGTGTCTTCTTTATTTTCTAGTTCTGCTTGTAGTTTCTTGTTTTTCTTCTTTTCTCTTCTGATAACTTCTATGGCACACATCAATTCTTCTCGGTAGTCAAATTTTGCCTCTTCAATTTCTTCTTCGACTTCTTCATATTCTTTTTCGGTTTCTTCATATTCTTCTTTGGAGTCTTCTTTATTAGAGTCTTCTACTGCCATGAATAGAACTCTTCATGTCTCACTGTCACTGAATTCATCTTCATCTGATGATGAGATGTCTTCTTTGGTGCATAAACTTTTCTTTAAAACTTTCTTTGTAGTTCTTTTTCTTTTATATGTTTGTTTTCGTTTTGAGTAACCTTCATAATTTCTCTTTTTCTTATGAGGATATTTGTTAGCAAAATGACCAATACCATCACAATTAAAATAAATTAAAATAAGATTACCTCTATACCTATCATCGGTTCCTTTGTTCAGTCTTTTGACGAAGTTGGCCACTTCTTCATCATCTTCCGAGACGTCATTGTTGCTACTATGTTCTTATTGTTGCTTTTCCTTTTTCTTTGATATTTTGGATGCTTTGAAAGATGCTTCTTTTACATATGGATTTTCTTGTTCAGTTCTCATTTCATATGCTATGAAGATTCCATGTAGTTCGTCCATGCTTATTGAGTTTATATATGATCTTTCTTCTAGTGCTGATATCTTAGGGTCAAATCTCATAGGAAGAGATCTTAGTACCTTTTGAACAATTACAAATTCTTCGATTTCTTCTCTCAATCCTAGTATTGCATTCATTGTTTCATCGAATCATAAGAAGTAGGCTGCAATATTCTCATCTTCCTTCATCTTTAGTTGTTCGAATTGACCTCTGTAAGTTTGAAGCTTTACTGCTTTGACTTTTGAATCTCCTTCATAAATATTTAGAAACTTGTCCCAAATCTCTTTAGCGGATTTACAATGTGCAACTTTGGTGAATACTGTTTCACTGAGACCATTAAGAAGTGCATTTGTGGCTTTGGAATTATTTTGACCGAGTTTCACTGCTTTGTCATTTGTTGGTAGAACTGTTGGTGTTGTGTATCCATCTACAATTGATTGCCAAATTTCAAATCCCTGTGTTTGTATATATGTCTTCATCCTTATGCTCCAAAAATCATACTTCTGTCCATAAAACTGTGGTATTCCATTTTCATACAAGTTTTTTCTCTCCATGATCTACCTTTTAGTGGTTAATCTGATTTCTGAAGGAACCTGCTCTGATACCAATTGTTGGATTATGAGAGGGGGGGTGAATCAGTAATAGAGAAATTATAATCCTTTTTAAACCAAATAATCCAAGTGTTATATCAATGTAGAATTATCATCCAATAATGAACAATGAACAAATGAAAAATCCTACACATACACAGTACACCTGTGTTTTACGTGGAAACCCAAAGCGGGAGAAAACCACATAATGCATTTTTTTATATGTCTTGAAGAATTACATTCATTGGAAGCACTAACTTCCTTTGTTTTCCAACTGCAACTGGAAGGAGGCTCCAACCCCCTAGTTTCTCAAGCTACAACTTGAGAAAATATCCAACTCCCCAATTCTCTGGATACAACCAGAAGGAGGCTACAACCCCCTATGTTCTCCAGCTACAACCGGAAGGTGGCTACAACCACTTGTCCTTGCCCTGTCCAACCACCCTGAAGTAGAAATAGAATGATGGAACCACTGTCACACTATCACTGTGAGATATACCGCTATAAACTTGTACCAATAAACTTGAACCATGCATCAACCTGTACCTCAACTTGTAATCAACCTGTACCATAAGAAAATGCATCAACCATGCACCAACCTGTACCAAACAACCTGTAATCAACCTGTACCATAAACAAGTGCATCAACCATGCACCAACCTGTACCAAACAACCTATAATCAACCTGTACCATAAACAAGTGAAACAAACCATGTACCAAGTATGTACCAATCATGTGTCAACTACTCATCAATATGTACCAACATCATCAACTATACACCTCATGTATGTGCCAACTCGTCAACTACTTGTCTCAACCATGTACCCAACATGTACCTTAAACAAAATCCCTCCTCAATTTCATAATCCAAATATGATTTATAACTCTGTAATAGACTTGGTGTATATGATCACATACCTGCAAACCTTCCTTAAATTTAACAACAAGAGACTAGCATTTTCATCAAACTTTTCTTCAGTCTCACATGATTAGTTTTGGATTAGTCAACAATCCTAACTTGAAATAATCATAACTTTGTACCTGTAATGAATCAAGATCTGAAAATGATACATAATGTTCTTCAATGCGTTTTATGCAATTCCTTCAGGTTTCACTACTTGGAACCTCTCAGAAAAGGATTTATATAAAAAATGACATACCTTGTTGAATTCTGGCTTATTCTAGAGAGAGACCTTGTAGAGCGTGCCCCACACAAAATATTTGTTGAATCGATCGAAAAATATTACACAAAATACTACATACTTTACTCTAACCAACACATTTGTTCTTACGGAATTTGGATATGTTATGAATAAGTTATCACATTTTTACCCAAAACACCTGTTTTAGATTAGTTTCAGGACTAGCCACAAACCCTATTTTCGACGGAGTGTAACTCCAAAAATACAATGACCCATAAGATGAATTTTTACCACAGATACTTGGATATGTTTCCTCATTGGCATCCAAATTTCATGGTCTGAATCATTCTAGAAATTTTTTTATTGCAAAAATGGTGAGATGACCTATAAATAACATGCCTTAGAAAACATCATCAAAAGAATTTATCCTTCCTTGAATTCCGGCCTTCTTTTCTTCACCTTCCCTAAAAACTTTGGCTTAGATATCCTTTGGTTACCTCAGAAAACTATATATATATATTAAATATGCTCAAGTGTGTTCTAAAATGAGAGAGCCTTGCCTCTTATTTATACTCTCCAGGTAGTTTCCTTAAAAACATCTTCTAGGTCATTTTGCCTACTTTCCTTGTTTTAGGGTTAACCCACTTCTAATTTCTCCATTAAATTTATTATTTAAATAATTTATTTTTTATTCACTTTGAATTATAGTACACTCATCACTTCAATCTATTATTTACCTTCTAAATTCTTTTAAACCACTTTGACTACTTTGACCTTTTGGGGCTTCTAGATGACATATGAGGGTCCTCCAACTTCGTAAGGCCACAACTCTCAAACCGTGAGGATTTATGTGACATTCCACATACCAATAGAAATGGAATGACATGTAATATCCATATAGAATAGTATTACCTGAAAATATATCAAAACTCATACCATTATCCATCAAACAAACTTGGGTCCATTAGCCAAACCTGGGTTCTCCAACTTCTCATGGCCATAAATCTCTAACCGTGAGGAGTTATGTGACGTTCCACATACCATAGGAAATGGAATGACAATAAATATCCATCTAGGATAGTTTCACTGACAGATTCACTGACCTTCATCTCATTATTCCACAAATAATCATGGGTTCTCTAACCATACTTCTAGGATAACTCAATCCACAAAGCGTCTTCCCGTGAGGGATTTCACCATAAGGGGACCAATTTGGATTTCATCCATTTATAATTATTATCAACCATGACAAGACAATATTGAGTCATATTTACATCAAACAAACTTGGGTCCATTACCCAAATCTTTGTGCTACCGGGCTTTCTTCAAGGGTTGACATCAATGATAACCAACCTTAATCAACATTGTACCACCATTTCTCCAAGGGAAACCACTTGAACCATTTTGTCTTTTTATCGGATGCAAAACAACGAAGATATACTTTTAGAAATTTATTCACGATATCATTTTTCCCATCGGATTAAGAGTGGTAAGATGATCTATGAACCAATTGAGTACCCAAACAAGAAAACAATTCAATCCAAAAATTTCTAGTGAAAATTGGATCTCTGTCACTTACAATAATCTTGGGGACTCCATGTAGATTTTGAATTGTTTCCATGAATGCTATGGCTATTGTATGCCTTAAAAGGATGAGAAAGAGAGAAAAAATGAACATACATTGTTAGTTGATCCACTACTACCATGATGACAGTATTTCCTTCGTATTTAGGTAAACCTGTAATAAAATCCATTGAAAATTCTTTCCAAATTGACTTGGTATATCTTAATGGTTGTAGGAGACTTGGAATCTTAATTGTTTCTCCCTTATTCTATTGATAGACTAAAAATTTAGACACAAAATTTTGAACATCAATTTTAAGACCTTCCCATAAAAAATACTTCTTGATCCCATGGTATGTTTTAAATAATCATGAATGTCCTCCTATAGGAGAAGTGTGCAATTCCAGAAGGACCTTCTGTTTATGTTGAGAATTCTTACTTAAATATAGGAAATCATTATACCTTAACAAATCATTATTCCATACAAAATTATCTAATGAACTGGGGTCCTTATGTAGTTGTTGAATTATCTTGCATACCTCATGATCTTACTTCCATTCTATCCTTGCTTCTTCCACCCAATTAGATTGCGGAATAGAAATAACAAATAGTGGACCTTTTGTTTCTTATTCTTTACTTGAAACGATGTATGCCAAAACATTGTTTTTTCCTTTTTTGTAGGTAATTTCAAAGTCACAACCTAGCATCTTTGTAACCCATTTTTTTTGTTCTTCTGAATATAATTGTTTCTCCAAGAAGTACTTCAAACTATCATGATATTTTTTAACTTTGAAGTGTCTTCTTATTAGGTAAGGGAGACATTTCTGAACTGCATGTATTATGGAAAACTTTTATTTTTCATAAATGGGTTTGAATAATTTTTTCCCTTTAAGTTAGTTTTGTTCAAAGACAAGGGTCCTTCCTTATTGCATTAAAACTGCAACAATTCCATGGCCCGAGGCATCACACTCCACAAGAAATGTTTTTGTAAATTCTGGTGTGGCCATGATGGGAGTAGTACAGATAGCCTCCTTAAGTTTTTCAAAAGATTTGGTTTCTTCTTCGGTCCAAGAAAATGATTCATTCTTTAATAATGTTGTTATTTGACCACAATTCTTGAAAAACTTATGATAATAGCCTGTTAAACCTAAGAATCCTATAAGTTTCTTCAAGGTTTTGGGAATCGACCATTCCCTCAAATATTTAATTTTGTTAGGGTCCACTTTACCAAATCATGACTTGTTAGTGACCTAAAACTCAAATCATTAAGTTGTTCCTCCAATTTGGATAACCTATTATGTATCTCATCATTTTCTTCATGAGTTATAGATGATACTTCTGGAGGATTAATTGGCGTGGACATATTTTTTTGAGCCATGTCGAATAAAAATAATAATACTTCTCTTTTTCCTCTTTATAAAAAAATTTGAATCACTAAAAATGGATTTTCCAATAAAATGTTATGCCAACTGTAAGTTACATACCTTTCAAACCCTTAATTAGGAGTATGTCCTCCTCCTGGTCGACCTTCATTTTGATGTATTATGAAATTTTGGCCCTTATGAGTCTAAAATTTCTACTTTTAGTACTATGAAATGTCTTCTCTTCGATGCCACATGTTTGACCAAAATTGGATGTGCCAAGTGAAAGTTATGGTAACTTTCCCAAACCTTGTTGATTTTTTTCCTTTCCGAGAGAACGAACTTGTAAAAAATGCCACATGTCCAATATTTAATAAATGATTATGAAATTTATACTAGAAATACTATGGAATGTCCTATTTCAAATGCAATAGGTCTAATATAATTTTTCCTATTTCAAATGCAATAGGTCTAACAAAATTTGTATTCTCTCTGAAGAAGATATGACTATTTTACCCATAACGCCTCTTATAGGACTAGTCAACAAACCCTATCTTCAACAAGATATATATTTGAAAGTAGAATGACCCAAAAATTGGAATTTTAACCACAGGTACCTTGATATGTCTTCTAAATAACCTCCAATTTTAGCTGTCTAAATCATCCAGAAAAAAAATTATAGTGAAAATTCCAAGATGTCTCGCTTGAATAAGAAAAACCCTAGGACCGATGCTCTGATACCAAATATTATGATCCAACTCCTTAAAAAATGACAACAAGTGAATGAATACAATCCAATTCAAGGGGGAAACCTCATTTTACAATACATCCAATTTATAATACAATACAAGATGCGATGAGATTCTCCTAAGACTAGGTCTTCTTGGTACATATACATGATACAAAGGGTACAATTATAATGAAAGGGTACTATGAAGGGTTCTATCCGACATATTATTGTAATACTATAAATGTAATAATTCAATATCTAGGTCTTAATAATGGGTTTTACACATAAAATGATAATTTTTCTAGGTATTAACAAAGTACTTCTTGATTTCATTGATGAATTCTCCAGACACACTTGGGTTATTTCTTAAAAATTAAGAGTGAAGTTTTTGTCATGGTTTCGGCTTATAAGGACCTTGTAGAAAAAAAACTTGGACATCAATGGTTTAAGTTAAGAACATATAATGGAGATGATGATTTTAACATCAAAGTTGCAACTTACGACACTACACATGGCATTCAGATACAACATATTGTTCCATATGCACCATAGAAAAATGGTGTCATAGATGAAAGAAAATGACAACTTGTATGATTCAATCTAAGTGATTAAGTTTATATTTTTTGGTGGAATCCATAAATTGTGCCAATTACATAGTTAATCACATTCTCACAAAGGCTTTAAAAAATTTAACACTAGAATAAGCATGAAGTAAAATTAAACCAGATGTAAGCTAGTTCCATGTGTTTGGTAGTAAGGCACATGCTCACATTCTTGATGAGAAAAGGAAATCATTACAACCTAAAAGTGAGAAGTGGATTTTTATTGGATATTCTAAAGATGTAAAACACTATAGACATTTTCAACCTCGTTCCAATGAAATTATGATTAAGAGATATGTTAATTTTTATGAAGGTTTCTTGGCATGTGAGCCTGATTCGACATTTTTTCCATCTTATATTACCAATTTTTATTTTCATGATCATACTTTGGTTTATTCTTTGGATTATGAAAATTAGGATGAAAATCCACCTTTTCTTTCTCACCTTCCTCCAATTTGGTCCATTGAACATGGACATGTACTAGTGCCACAACTTCCCACATGGGTTTGTACAAAATGAGAAATGGTTGATCATCTTGTTGGTGATCCTACATATTGGTGTCATACATGTTCATAGTTATAGCAAGCCTCCTCTATTTTGGCTCAAGTTTTAAAGACTCATGATCTAGAAAATTTTGTAAAATCTTCTGGCCATCTATAGTGGGACACTACAATGAATGAAGAATATTGTTTCTTAATGGTAAATGATACTTGAGATCTTGTACCTATTCTAAAAGGAAGAAAATTTTTCAGATATAGATGGATGTTTAGAACTAAGTATGCATTAGATGGAACTATTGAAAAACATAAGGCCCAATTAGTTGTCGAATTATTTTCTCAAGTTGAAGGGATTGACTATAATGAAACATTTTCCTAATAGCCAAAATGCATTCCATCCAATTTTTTCTAGCCCTTTATACCTCAATATATGGGAGGTCCATCAAATGGATGTTAAATATTCTTTCTTACATGAGGAGTTGTAAGAATAAATTTACATGGAACACCTCTTGGCTATGTTCCAAATGACTATGGCCTTGTTTTTCACCATAAGAAATATCTCTATGGCCTTAATCAAGATCCTCATGATTGGTATGCTAAAATAGATAGCTTTCTTATTGACACTAGATTTTCTAGATGTCATTTTGACCCCAATGTCTATACCAACAAAGTAGGTAACCATCTCATAATACTTGTTCTTTATGTTGATGACCTTATTCTCACTGGTAGTGACCCCACAATTTTAAACCATGTGAAATCTAGCCTTAAGAATAAATTTGAAAGTATAGATATAGCCTATTTGCATTATTTCTTTGGCCTCCAAGTATTTCAAATCAAGGAAGGAATTTCCATTTCCCAATCTAAATATGTGTGTGACCTTCTTTGCTACTTTCACATGGAAGACTGTAAACCAACCCCTTCTCTCTTTCAGTTTGGAGTCAAACTTTCTACCACTTGTACTACACTCAAAGTGTATGCCACTTTCTGTTGTTAGTTAGTTGATATCCTTTTATATTTGACTCATACCCATCCTGATATTTCCTTTGTTTATTGATCTTGTTCTCTAGTATATACTTGGATACTTTAATTGTTATTCTTTTCTTTGAATTGTGTTTTTTGTTAAAAGTATGATTGGACCTTTTTTGATGAGATCTTGTTTTCTTCATTAGCATTTTAGCAATTTTCCTTATTCTATAACAAAGTTGATTGTTTGTTCTTTTGTTTCTTAGATTTTTTATCCCTTTTTGTTAATAAATTATATTCAATTCTCACATTTGCAAACAACTTATTATTTTGAGCATCCAATAGCTATTTTATAATTGTACAAAATTGCTTATCTGGCTAGTCCACTTCCATGGGACTTTATTTGTCTATTATTTTCTATAATGATTTTTTGATCCGAAAAGATCTTTTAAAGACTATGGTTGATTTTTAAAAACATGAGTTCATTAACCATTTAGGAATTTGATGAAAGAGGAGGAATTAAAGATGAAACATAGAAGCCATAATGTAATATAAATATCTAGAAATAATCATAAAGAAACAACAAACCATAAACAAAAAAGTTGATAACGGAGTTCGACAATATCGCCTACGTCTCTGAGCCTTTGTCTCAGTGGGTGAGGCTTTCTTATTTATGTTAAAAGATTCAAAAGTACATCATAAAAGTTCCAAATGGATTAAAAAATGATCCGACTGTGTTCTTCTAGATCTCAAGAACTCGACAAAACTAACGACACTAAAAATGGATGAACGAAGCTCCCAGAAATGGCCCGCAAAGTTGCTCTCCTCAATGACTTCCCTGCATAAAAATGGTTTTGGCTTTTCAATTCTTCAACATTTTCCTGTTATCAACCTCCTTTCTATGGCTTCAAGAACCTATGGTTTATATAAGATTGAAGTGGGTAACAACCTTCCAACTTTCCCCTGAGATCTGGCCTAAAAAAGGGCTCCAGATCCCCCAATATTGGCCAAAATCTCTCAAAACTGCTGAAAAATCACTAAAAATCTTTATTATATGGTCAAAATACCCACTTTTGGCATATAATAGGGCGCAACCCCTTTTCTTTAGGCCCTTGGGCATATGTGTGCACTCCATGTGGCCAAGCTCTAGAAGTTGTGTGATGCCCCCCTTGATTTTTGGCCCTGGTCATATGGTTATGGCCCATGTGGCCACGACCTTATCTTACACGCCCCCAATTTGGTTAAACCCCCGTTTGATAAGATCCTGGATACATGCCATGGTCGGTGGGCTAGCCCGACTGACCAGGCACTATCCCCTAACATCCGTGTCAAACGTATAACCCCCACACCAACAATATTAAGGAGTAGGCCATGGTCATAGGGTAGTTGTTGTATGGTGTGCATCGGGGGCTGGGGTTAGGCCCCAACCCTTTAATCCGCCTGAATAAACCTCCATCAAGATTAAATGTTATATTTAAACTATGGTTTACAAGCAACAATGTGGGCAGGCTGGTAGCTCGACCCTGCCAAAACACTCGCCCAGACCGGAGGTCATGGGTTAGGCTCTCGTGGAGTCCAAACAACTTTTTCCAAACAAACTATCCAATGGAGGGGTGCCACGTGCAGCCCGAGATTGGGACATGTGGCACCATGCTATTCACCATCAAACAACCATGTGTCAAGAGATAAGTTGACCACCTATATTCCCAATCAGCATGCCCATGTACCTGCCACGTCAGCCTGTGCCATGTGTCACCCTTGCAATGGTGCCACATGTCACAAAATGACTCATCCACATATGCTCCACCTGCCCAGTCATCACACCTGTCCACATCAACATGCCAACTCACTGTCATGTTATTGTATGGTCATACGACCTGTATAGTCAACTTCCACGTCAACACTATACAGACTGTACAGTCATAAAAAAATTTCACGTTTGGCAAAACAAACAGATCACGATATCTTTCTCATACGACGTCCGTTTGAGCCCGTTCAAGTTGTGTTAGGTTCATAACGATGAGGCCTATGCACACAAACGATTTGAAGCCATTCTAAGCACTTTTATTTTTAGGCCTTCCTAGACCCATTTTGGTTCCTGGATCCATTTTGGATCGCGCCTCCCCACTAAAGACCTTTTGGTCCTCCAAAAGGATACTAACCAGTCGTCAAGTGTGGGATAGGCCACCCCACTTGTTATCTATCTTTAAATTATGTCGTGTGCACCTGTCTCATCAATATCAATTGTAAAACAATCATGATAACTGACAACATATTATTAGTCACTTGTACTCTGTCACATCTTACTGAAGCCACTATCATCCATGTTGACAACATTACTAATGATAACATCAGAAATATGACTACAAATGAGATAATATGCTTGTAATACTTGCATGACATTAGCTTATCTTGAAGCAAAGTGTTATTGATATTCCATTCTACAATCATCTCATGTTCTTGCATAAGATCAATTACTTGATTTGGCACAATTATAGGTGTGTTGTTTGCATGAGTTGCCTTTCTTAATTGTTCCATTGTTTGAAGAGATTGATTTTATTTTAAGTGATGAGCATGTACACCATATTCTTTGTATTCTTTGATTAAGTGATATTGATTATGTTCTCTGTATAAGATTGATTTGTGATCATACAAATAAGGACTGCCTAAGACCATTCCACATTCATTAAGTGGCACCACATCACACGTTACCTCATCCAAAAACTTAGATGAAATTGCAAACTTTAATGTCCATTGATTTGTTATGTGCAATTTATGGTTGTTGCTTATCCATTTAAGTGAGTAAGGCTTATGATGCATCTTAGTATTTAATCCCAATTGTTTAACCACTTCCTCTAAAATCAAGTTAGATTGAGATCCACTATCTATCAATGTGTTGACATTAGTATGCCTAATTATGACCCTTATGTGAAACAATTTACTTCTAGAATCAAATCCATCACCAATTTTACCTGTCAAACCAACCGTTGAAATTTTAGATTGATCACCTGAATCCGATCCCAAGTCTGTTGGTCGTGTTGCTGCTGCAACTGTTTTCCTCCCTTTCCTTTCTTTGAACCACTTTGGTCTCTTCTCAGGATGAAATTGCCAACAACGGTCCTCATCATGCCCTTATTTCTTGCAATGCTTGCAAGAGATATTCTCTTCCTTTCTTGCCACTAAATTTGCCTTATTTCCATTCCACTTCCTTTTGTCCTCTTTTCTTGAAGGAAATTCCCCTGATACACCAACTCTTGTTTTCCCTACCTCAATGTATTTTGCTTGAACAGAAACCTCATCAATATTAGTAGGTCCAAACATAAATACAGTGTTATGAATATGTGCAGGTAAACCTCCTATATACTTCATAAGAGTTTCTTGGGTATGTAAAGGAATATCTAACATCATTTCCATTTTATGAAATCCATATGTGTATTCTTTCATTGTTTGTCCCTTTCTTAGTTTAAGACCTTTCCATTCAATTAAAGCCTTCTCTTTATAACTCAAAGGATAAAATTGTTTTCTAAGTGCAGAAACAAAAGCCTGCCATGATGGAAATACATTACCCACTTGTTGTGTGCCATTTTACAACTTACTTTGCCACCAGATGAGTGTTGTTCTTGCAAGTCGAAGCGATGGAAACTTTATTTGATTTGCCTCATCCTTGATTTGTTGCACACTGTAATAAACCTCCATCTCTCTGACCCAGTTATCAAGCCTCTTTGCATTGACTTCACCATCATACATGGGTAATTCAAATTTCACATCAAGCTTAAGTAAAGGCATATCATTCTTATGTTTATGTTTGTGGACATGTTTTCTTGCAGTGGATTTGGAACTTGAACTTGAAGAAGAATAAGAAGTTGATGGAGAAGAAGGAGGTGAAGGAGCAGTTTGAGGAGCATCCTCTCCTTCTTCACTTTTGACCTTTGAATATTCACCTAGAATCTGTCTCTTTTGTTCCAAGTAATCCTCATACAGAACCTTCATCATCTCTGACATGGTGAAGAAAGTCTTTCGAAACTCTTTCTCATCATGATAAAGTCCCTCTTCCAATGCCATCTTCTCACTTCGAGAAGTTCTCTTTCTCAATCCAATCTCATGATTCTCTTCAACAAGCTCACCTTCACCACGATTCATATTTTCCCTGGTAATCATGCAAACTCAAAAACCAACCATCAACTAGATCTGATACCACTAGATCTGAAAAGATATTTTAAAGACTATGGATGAGTTTTAAAAACATGAGTTCATTAACCATTTAGGAATTTGATGAAAGAGGAGGAATTAATGATGAAACATAGAATCCATAATTTAATATATAGATATGGAAATAAGCATAAAGAAACAATAAACCATAAACAACAAAGTTGATAACGAAGTTAGGCAATATCGCCTACATATCCGAGCCTTTGTCTCAGTGGGTGAGGCTTTCTTATTTCTGCTCAAAGCTTCAAAATTACATCATAAAAGTGCCAAATGGATTACAAAATGATATGTCTATGTTCTACTAGATCTCAAGAACTGGAAAAAACTGACGGCATTGAAAACAGATGAACAAAGCTCCCAGAAATGGCCCGCAAAGTTGCTCTCCTCAATGGATTCCCTGCATAAAAATGGTTTTGGATTTTCAATTATTCATCATTTTCATGTTCTAAACCTCCTTTCTGTGGCTTCAATAACCTTTGTTTTATATAGGATTGAATTGGGTAACAAACTCCCAACTTCCCCCCAAGATATGGCCTAAAAAGGGCTCCAAATCCCCCAATATTGGCCAAAATCTCTCAGAACTGTTGAAAAATCACTAAAAATATTTATTATATGGTCGAAATACCCACTTTTGGCATATAATAGGGCACATCCCCTTTTCTTCAGGCCCCTGGGCATATGTGTACGCTCCATGTGGCCAAGCGCTAGAAGTTGTGCATTTCCCCCCTTGATTTCTGGCCTTGGTCATATGGTTATGGCCCATGTGGCTACAACCTTACCTTACACGCACCCACTTTGGTTAAACCACCAGTCGATAAGCTCCTTGATATGCGCCCTGGTCGGTGGGATAGCCCGGATGACTGGGCTCTATCCCCTAACATCTGTTCCAAATGTATAACTCCCGCGCCAACAATATTAAGGAGTAGGCCATGGTCATAGGGTAGCAGTTGTATGGTGTGCGTTGGGTGCTAGGGATAGGCCCCAACCCTTTAATATGCCCGAATAAACCTCCATCAAGCTTAAATATTATATTTAAGCTATGGTTTACAAGCACCAATGTGGATGGGTTGGTAGCCCGACCCTGCCAAAACACTTGCCCGGACCGGAGGTCACGGGTTCGACTCCCGTGGAGTCCAAACGACTTTTTCCAAACAAATTATCCAATGGAGGAGTGCCACTTGGCAGCCCAATGCTAGGCCACATGGTACCATGATATTCTCCATCAAACAACCACATGTCAAGAGATAACTCGACCACCTGTCTTCCCAGTCAACATGCCCATGTACTTGCCACGTCAGCCCATGCCATGTGTCACCCTTGCAGTGGTGCCACATGTCACAAAATGATTTTTCCACATACACTGCACCTGCCCAGTCAGTGAACCTATCCACATCAGAATTCCAACTCATTTCCACATCACTGTGCAACCATATGGCCTATACAGTCAGCTTCCACGTCAGCACTGTACGGACTGTACAGTCATCAAAATTTTGCATGTTTGTAAAAACGAACAGATCACGATATCGTTTGCATACAACGTCCGTTTGATCCCATTCAAGTTGTGTTGGGTTCATAATGAATATTCTTACGCACAAATCCAATTTGAATCCATTATGAGAAATTTGATTTTTAGGCCTTCCTGGACCTATCTTGGTTCCCGGATCCATTCTGGATCATTTTTCCACATACATAGACAATTTATGTAAAATTTCTGAATCTTCACGTTCAAGTAAATATTAGATCTTCATACACTATACTTACTTATATATTGATCATTCTAAGGAGCTTTGTCAATTGATCAAATGAAACATTGCATTCTCTTGTTGTGAATGTTGTTAGAGCAAAGAAACTAGTTTGGATTTCTATGCTTTTGAATCTAGTTCTTTGTTTTTTGTTGTTGCTTATCAAAATTGCGCCTTTGTTATATTTTCTACTATAGAATCTATATTTGGCATCAGATAATGATTCTTATGAAATTATAATATTTTTAACAACTAAATAAATTGATTCATAAAATACGCATATTCTTCAAAAACATATGACCATTCCATGGATTCAAAAGAAAATTGGGAAAAAAACATCATGAGATAAAAAAAAAACCCAGTAGGTTTTAGTCAATATTTGTACATTCATATGCTTATATTATTATCCCAAAAAAACATCTTAAGAATTTTGGATCTATTGTTTCTATGTCATAGTTTGTTGTACTGACAATAAAGGCAAAATATCCATCCTGAAACATTGTTAAATAAGGACAATTGAGATGTAACAATGTAATTGTTTACATTGAACTAAGTCAACTAGGGTATGTATTAGATAGTAGAACCATTATGTTTTTATATTCTAATACAAATACTTATAAATTTGTCTAATATTTTCCCCTCGATTTTGTATTTGGTATAACAGATAGAGCAATATATGCTCAATTTTTCATACAAGAACATGTAGTTCAAGTATTGTTATTGGATAAATCCCTAAGTGCGGACACAAACCGATCTCCCTAGATCCACCTGGATCTAGAACAAATCAAGACAGAATAATACTCTTTCCCTAGATTTAGACTATTGAATGAACTAGGAGGCAAGAATCATGAACATACCGTATGATAGCTTCCTTGAGTCTTTGTTGTTCCAATTTCGCTCCAATGCTCTTGTGTAGTCTAGACCAAGACAACTCAAACCAATCGAAGTGAAAACAGCTTGATATATTCAACAGTTAATCTATGTATATGATCAAGAAGTTATACAATAAAGTAGACAAATCTTTATGGGAAAGGGACATATTACTGTATCATATTGATAGAAAGCAAAACTTACAACCTGAACCTTGAGAAAATATCCTTTCGATGACCCTTAGCTCTGACACACACACTTGCTCACTTGCATGAAGAATATCAACCACTTTTGATAACCTTGCTGGAGTTCTTAGCTGTTGTAGCATCAGTCCTTCACACAATCTTTCACTAATTCTCCAATGTCTCTCTTGCTTGTTTGTTTGCTAACCTCTTCCATGAGAATCCCCTCAATATATAAGAGAGAATGAATTAGTTACTTGGATAGGAATGATCCCAAAATATCAGGAAATCCAGTACTTAGATAACCATTTGAATGCCATCTCATCATTCTAGAAGATTCCCTTCTAGAAGCTTCAAGACTTCTTCTTTTTCCCTTCTTTAGAAAGTGTTCACACCCTAGCAGTTATGCACAGTGCGAAATTCTCGCACCCTGGCTTAAGGTAGCCTACGAAAATCATACATTCTCGCAGACAAATGTATTGGTAGCCTGCGAACCTTCCTCAAAAATGATATTTTTGGTAAGAGAAGAAAGTAACTTTTCTCAGGAGAAAGTTCTAATGAAGAGCCTGAGTGTACCATAATCAAAACATCATCATGACGACCAAAATTATGGATAACAGAATTCCCCCCAAAGTCTGAGATTGGAACTAGTGAAAGTCGATAGACTTTGTAAGCTGCATGTGTGTGTCGAGAACCAAGAGGACATCTAATCGGAAACCTGCGAACAATCAAGCATCTGCAGGATATCATATATATACCAATTCTGAGGTAGGCATTCCCATACTCAGATCATAGACTGGTGATATTATAGACATGATTCATGGCCACCGATCATACATTGTGGATCCATGCCGTCAACATATAGAATAGCCACCAGAATACAATGTGGATCTATGCGAGAATATTCAAATAAAGACGACATAGCCATGAAACATACACAGTGGATCTATGTGTCGCAAATTATACATACTCCATCGCAACCTGAATCTCAAAGATAATATCCAGGGTCTTCAATCTCATCACCCAAGGTACGAATATAACCATGTGATTACATGTGTTGAAGTCGAACATGGTAGAAACCACTTGATTACCGGTCAATGATAAAATCGTTAACAAGTGCGAGGGAAATCACCATTGATGTCAATGACTCCCAAGGTACCATAGTACAATCCATCGAGTGTGAATAAATGAGTTGATGTCGAACA